>QNTS01000996.1:120248-284325 GCA_003317085.1 Hucho hucho
TGAGCCCAGTACGGCCGGTTCCTGCTCCCCGCACCAGAGTGCCAGTGCGCTTAGTGAGCCCAGTACGGCCGGTTCCTGCTCCCCGCACCAGAAGGCCAGTGCGCATCCCATGTCCGGGACCTCCAGAGAAGGTCCCATGTCCGGGACCTCCAGAGAAGGTCCCCTGTCCGGAGCCGCCAGAGAGGGTCCCCTGTCCGGAGCCGCCAGAGAGGGTCCCCTGTCCGGAGCCGCCAGAGAGGGTCCCCAGTCCGGCAAATTGCCCTGGGCCTCCGGTGTGTGACCTCGGACCAGCACGGCCGGCACCGTAGCCGCCACCTGGGACTAAAAAACCCACCCGAAGACCCGCCCCATGGACTTGTGGCGCGGTCGGAGTCCGCGCCTTTGGGGGGGGATACTGTCACGTCCAGGCCTGAGAAGACAGGCTGGTGTGTTTAGTTTTGGTTTTGGTGTAGGGTTTTTTATGTTCTAGGTGTTATATTTCTATGTTGGGGTAATGGTTCCCAATTAGAGGCAGCTGTGTGTCGTTGTCTCTAGTTGGGAACCATATATGTTTGGGGTTTTTCTATAGTATTTTGTGGGTTATTGTTTGGTCATAGCTTGTTTTGTTGTCAGTTGTGTTCATCGTCACGATCTTCGTTTACATTTTGTTATCTTTTCCCAGTTACGTTCGTAATAAATATGTATACTGGAAGCATCGCTGCGTCTTGGTCTGTCCCTCACGGAGATCGTGACAGTGGATATTTGAAGAATCTCAAATATAAAATATATTTTGATTTGTTTAACACATTTTTGGTGTTATTTTATAGTTTTGATGTCTTCACTATTATTGTACAATGTAGAAAATAGTCAAAATAAAGAAAAACCCTTGAGTGAGTAGGTGTTCTAAAACTGTTGACTGGTACTCTATATATATATATACAGTATATATATATTTTTGTACATATATTTAACCCCTTTTTTTGGGTATGCACAAAATTACCTTCATACATTCATTCATTTTTTTAAACCGGTACCGGTTATCTTCAGACAAGTCCCGTGACACTTGTGGGAGTCATAGAGAAAAACGCAGAACGCCATCATGTTAGTGACAATCTCCAATTTCCACAGTGGTGTCCCATTAGTTTGTAGCCCAAATTGTTTGCACCCTACCAAACAGAATTTGGCACATTGACAGTGCCAACTTCAGTGTCCTGTCACTAGAGAAAAATGGAGAACACCATCACATTCTTGAGAGTCTCATCTTTCCATATTAGTTTGTGGGCTAAACTGTTTGGACACTATAGACGTCTATGTGAGAAGACTGATTTTCAGGATGTCTCATCATGGTCACACAAACATCGCTCTAGCTCTGCCACCTTTCACCACAGTTGCGGAAGTGCGACACTCCCTCTCTCTAGCCATCCGTGTGTGTGTATGCATGTGTGCGTGCCTGCATGTGTGTATGGAGGGGACTATTAGTACCATAGTGGCCGGGAGGGTTTACTTGGCTCATCGTGCTCTAGCAACTCCTTGTCAGGCCAGGCGCCTGCAGGCTGACCTCGGTCGTCAGCTGAACAGTGTTTCCTCCGACACATTGGTGTGGCTGGCTTCCAGGTTAAGCGGGCGGATGTTAAGAAGCGCGGTTTGGTGGGTCATGTTTCGGAGGACGTAAGACTCGACCTTTGCCTCCCGAGCTGGTTGGGGAGTTCCAGCAATGAGACAAGATTGAAATTTTGATAAAAAATAAATCAGAGGTTGAACTATTCATAATTTTACTACACAAGTCCTTTCTCCCCAAAGTGTGGTTTGATTACTTTGTTAAAATACAGTTGTTTTCTCATATGCTTTGCAAATGGTCTTAATCAAATGCAAACAGCTAGAGATTAAGCTGATGTAGTTCTCTATACCTTAGATGTACTGTTATTGACTAGGATAAAGTGGCTGGAACTGTCAATGTCAACTCCACCTGCATTGGACATACAGCCATTATCAACGAGCCGCCACACAACCACACAGAAAAATATCCTCCCTTCACCCAGTTCCTTGTCTGGCTAACAAGCCCAAAGTTCACATATTTCACAGTATTGTTAGCACGCTATTTAGGTTGCTATTGTAAGATATGGTCTGGTGCAACATATCTGGCTACCCAGGTCCACCCAGATATGCTACCACCAAATCTGAATCATGAAATCTCTTACTCAACTTTTAACTTTCATCACTGCCCCTGAGCCCTCCATTTCACAGGTCACTGACTGTGGAGCAATCAACCAACTGCAAGGAAACCAAACATTGTTACGTTTACAGCCAGGAGGAAATGTCACTCCATTTGACCCGTTAGTCAACACTGGGTTGTTTGTGTTAAGGGGATAATATTTGATTTCATCAGTGGGGCGAAAAGGTGTTTGGAGAAGGAAGCATACCAGTATCAGTGTGTCAAAATATTTCTTAAAGGTCCAGTGAGAGTTGGTTTTATAGTTCATTCTTAAAAGTGTAAGGTGTTTTGAGGTGGGAGGGGGGGTTCTAAGCTGACATATGGAATTGTTTTAAGGTGGTCATACTATGGATCGTTTAGCTATTTGATTTAGAATTTTAGGACCCCTTTAGGTATCAAACATTTTTTCAAATTATTTGATCAAATATTGCATTTGGCCTTTACTACTATAGCCCAGAGAAATGCATTGAATAGCACAGTCATTTGATTTGATTCATTAGGATCCCCAATAGCCGACGCCAATGGCAACAGCTAGTCTTATTGGGGTTCGAAGTATAACGAAAAAGACATTACAGACAAAATACTTTACAATTTACACACATTTAAAAACATGAACATGTAATGTGTGTGTGTATATGCATCAGTTCAAATTAAATCAAATCAAATCGTATTGGTCACATACACATGGTTAGCAGATGTTAATGCGAGTGTAGCGAAATGCTTGTGCTTCTAGTTCCCACAGTGCAGTAATATCTAACAAGTAATCTAACAATTTCACAACAACTACCTTATAAAGGGATGAATAAGAATATGTGCATATAAATATATGGATGAGCGATGGCCGTGCGGCATAGGCAAGATGCAGTAGATTGTATAGAGTGCAGTATATACATATGAGACGAGTAACGTAGGGTATGTAATCATTATATAAAGTGGCATTGTTTAATTTTTAACTATTAAAGTGTCTAGAGATTTGAGTCAGTATGTTGGCAGCAGCCACTCAATGTTAGTGATGGCTGTTTAACAGTCTAATGGCCTTGAGATAGAAGCTGTTTTTAGTATCTTTGTCCCAGCTTTGATGCACTTTTACTGACCTCGCCTTCTGGATGATAGCGGGGTGAACAGGCAGTGGCTCGGGTGGTTGTTGTCCTTGATGATCTTTTTGGCCTTCCTGTGACATCGGGTGATGTAGGTGTCCTGGAGGGAAGGTAGTTTACCCCTGTGATGCGTTGTGCATACCGCACTACCCTCTGGAGAGCCTTACGGTTGTGGGCGGAGCAGTTGTCCTACCAGGAACAATGGTGGCCCTCTTGAAGCATGTGGGCATAGCAGACTGGGATAGTGATTGATTGAATATGTCCGTAAACACACCAGCCAGCTGGTCTGCGCATGCTCTGAGGACGCGGCTAGGGATGCAGTCTGGGCCAGCAGCCTTGCGAGGGTTAACAGGTTTAAATGTTTTACTCATGTTGGCCACGGTGAAGGAGAGCCCACAGGTTTTGGTAGCGGGCTGTGCCACTGTATTGTCCGCAAAGTGAGCAAAGAAGTTGTTTAATTTGTCTGGGAGCAAGACGTCGGTGTCTGCAACGGAGCTGGTTTTCTTTTTGTAATCCGTGATTGAATGTAGACCCTGCCACATACGTCTCGTGTTTGATCCGTTGAATTGCGACTCTACTTTGTCTCTATACTGACGCTTAGCTTGTTTTATTGCCTTGCGGAGGGAATAGCTACACTGTTTGTATTCGGTCATGCTTCCGGTTGCCTTGCCATGATAAAAAGCAGTGGTTCGCGCTGTCAATTTTACACTGAAAACGCGAACAGTTACACATACATGTCAGTACATACACACAACAAGTAAGTCACATGGGGAGAGGTGTTGTGCCATGAGGTGTTGCTTTATTTGTCTTTTTAAGCCAGGTTTGTTGTTCAGTGGTGCTATATAAGATGGGAGTTCCATGCACTTATTGCTCTGTATAATACTGTACGTTTCCTTGAATTTGTTCTGGACCTGTTACAAAGACTGACGGACCTTTTTCTCTTCCAGTCTCCAAAGTGCCTTTTTGGGTGGTGGTATAATTTCCCCCAAAATGCTTATTTTGTCATTAAGTTTGCTCCCCCATCTCTCCGTTGATTGCACCTGTTGATCTGCCCTGTACGGAGCTCGCGTGCACCGGGTTGTGCCTGTTTCCCAGTCTGCCCTGCACAGAGATTGCAGTAATATGTAACGTAATTTCTAACAGTTTAAATAAGGAACATGTAATTAAGTGATTGGAAACCAGGTGTGTGTAATGAAGACAAAACTAACGAAAAAATGAAATGTGGATCGGCGGTGGCTAGAAGACCGGTGACGTCGACCGCCGAACGCCGCCCGAACAAGGAGAGGGACCAACTTCGGTGGAAGTCGTGACAGGTGAGGCATCATCAGGAAATGAGCTTATCAAGGTGTCAAGCTCATTGAGGCACCTGGTGGGCGATAGATGACATCATGAAATTCAAATGAGGAGATGGACAGGTGAGCGAGAGGGGGAAAAGATACATTCTCTAAACAAAATAAATGAGTATCCCTGTGCCACCACCACGGTGACCAGATTCTCTCAGACTATGAGAGAGCACATATTCAGCTGACCAGAGATCAGCTTGAGTATCAGTGTTCTTTGGGGTGATCCATGTCTCCGTCAGGCAGACATGATCGGTATGTCAAAACGCTGCCGGAGACCAGAAATTCCACACAGGTTGTGTGCTCAAGGTATACTACATTAGAAGGGTTGCAGCAAAGGGGTGGGGAGCACGCAAAGTTGACAAACCTACAAAAGAGCAAAATGAGAATCTGAAAATAACTAGGTGAGATACTCAAGTGAGAGAGTAGTGTGGAGCCTTCCTCTCTTTCTACTCAAATATCGCTGAACTGTCTATGTTTCGGCAACGACACTGCCACTGTAAAAACAGGAGAGACTGAAGTACTAACGCTTATTGCCTAGCAGAGGCTTCCCATTACTAATTGCTGATTTCCTGGCAGAGGTTAACAAAACACCTCCTACAACACAACACGCCCACAAATTAGCAAGATTACAACACAAATTGGCCTGAAACTAAGTCAATGTATCAGCAGTCACAAGTTCTGAGCAATTAAACAGTTCAAACAACAATGATTACATATGCTACTAGGGATGCATTTAGACAGGCAGCCCAATTATGATCTTTTTTCACTAATTGGTCTTTTGACCAATCAGATCAGCTCTGAAAAATATCTTTCGTTAAAAGATGTGATTGGGCAAAATACCAATTAGTGGAAAAAAAGATCACAAAAAAGACAGCACTTAACTTAAATTTACTTAACAAGACAATATCAACAACAATTGATTTAATGAAAAACTATAAGCCTTGTACAACTTGATATATTATTGGCTTAAGTTAGAGCATTTTCCAACTGTATTTATCAAGTACCTCAACACGACTATCAAGTGTGACTGTCAAGTACAGTATCAACCCCAACACATCCTCCTCAATCATATGAATAGATGTGGTTCCTGTCACACTGAGTAAGACATTTGCATGGCATGTGGTCTTTGGGTGTAGTTACAGATGTTGGCAATGTGATATGCCACACAGGTGCATAGGCAGATCATCAGTCATCCAGTTCAGGATTGGATGACACCTTATGTTCTCTGATATTAGCTGTGTCACTGAGTGAAATGTGTTTGTTTAAATTCAGTAACACCTTATTTTACCTACATTGTAATTATAGCAGTAACCTTAACCCTAACCTGAACCACAACCCTAACTCTAACCCTAACCCTAATTTCATGTCCACAACCTCTCAATCCCAACCCTAGCCTCAACCCTAATCCTAACCCTAACCGTAGCTTCATGTTCACATCCCGGTTCAATCTTAAAGGAATAAGTCGGGATTTTAGCAATGAGGCCTTTTATCTCTTTCCCCAGAGTCAGATGAACTAGTGGATACCATTTTTATGTCTTTGTCCAGTATGAAGTAAATTAGAGGTAGTTTCGCGAGCCAATGCTAACTAGCGTTAGTGCTATGATTGGAAGTTTATGGGTATCTGCTAGCATGCTAGACATAAACATGGTATCCACAAGTTCATCTGAGTCTGGGGAAATATATAAAGGGCCTCATTGCCAAAATCTCGAAGTATCCGTAGAGTCGATGTCAGCAGCCCCGCTGAAATCTAGTTTGCACAAAAAAAAAAATAATCCCCATAAAAATCTATCAGTTTGGGGGGGCGCTGTTGGAAGCCAAGGATGTAGAACACGCTTCCCTATCGCTCCTGAGTTAGTGACCAAATTGATATAATTAACCTTGCAAAATGTTATATATTTCTGTTTGGCCAGGCGTCTGAAGAGACCCCTAAACAATTCAGATCAAGTTTACCTGGCCAAAAACTGAGTCTGCAAGAGCAGGCCGCAGAAAGCCCGCGCCCTCTCCTGATTCTGAGATATCAATTTGTCAAAGACAAGCTTTAAAAAATCTATCGAGAGTATACAGAATAAGCTCAACGCACACGGAGTGGCCTTGCCGGAGCTGGAGCGAGGTGCTGCAGACCACAGCACTCGCATTAGAGATAGAGGCTAACGTTGGCTCATTAACAACTAGGGTGGCATACCTCGACAATAGATGCGAAGATATGGAAAGTAGAATGCGGAGGAGCAACATTCGTCTACTGGGAATACCGGAGGGAGTGTTGGGCCCAAGACCCACGGAGTTCATGGCCCAGCTGCTTCAGGATCTGCTCGGTCTGGAGGAGAAGCCACTGCTAGACCGGGCCCACCACACTCTGCGTAGCTGACCCCAGGAAGGAGAACCCCCGCGACCATTTGTCATCAGGGTGCATTTCTTTCACGTCCACAATGACATACTGAGGAGATCGGGAGAAGCATCCCTTCTCCTCTATAAAGGTAAAAGAGTCTCAATATTTGCGGACTACACCACAGCTGTGGCTAAGAAGTGGGCTAGCTTTGGAACTGTGAAGCGCAAGCTACGCGCAAGCTACGCACCTGCCCGGGCGTGAAGTTCGAACTCATCTACCCTGTGGTTCTGAGACTGACTTCACCGGATGGCTCCATGCACAGATTCGAGGACCCGGCTTTAGTGGCCGATTTCATCAACAAGAACGTGAAAGCGCTGTTGTACCACATGGTGTGGAACAAATGGTTGGTTAGCTGGTCTTCTTAGCAGGCTAGTTAGCAGGCTAGCGAAGCCAAATTTGCTGGGTTCATCGACATTTGAATGTCATTCTCTTTTTTGTTTTTTTATTTCCACCCCAGGTTGCCGCCTCTAATGCCAATATCTGTCTGTTTTCATGGTTCAATCATAGTTTTACCATCTGTATTGCTGTTAAACCTCTCTTAACCGAGGTTAGTTTTCCTTAGACTCTGCTGGGGACCAATCTATGTATGTTTTGCTTACTCTGGTTAAATGGTCACAAATCTCAGGTAGCACAGAGTAAGAGTTATCATGCTTTGCTCTAAACTTTTTTTGTATTCAGGGTTTCGCTTGCATCTCAGTTGGGGAGATGCTTCGGCAAGGGAGGTTGTGAGGGAAGGGGGTTTTCCCCACTTTATTTGTATATAGTTTTTATATGTTTTTGTGCTTCGTCTCTTGTCTTTGTTTTTAAATTTGCACTCTTAGGTTCAACTAAGATCTTCAGTTTACATTGTAACTTGTCCTTTACACGTCCTCTCTCTCTTAAGACATGACTCAGCCTAGTGTTGCCCATGATGCTGGTGGGAATGGATTTAATTTTCTTACTTGGAACTGCAGAGGCATAAATAACCCAGTTAAACGTAGTTAGGTGCTACACCACCTTCATCAATTGAATGCTCACATCATCTTTCTCCAAGAAACTAATCAGAAGGTATCACAACACTCAAGTCTCAGGTGCAGATGGGTGGGTCAGGTGTTCCATTCCTCATTTCAGAGTAAGGCAAGAGGGGTGGCTATTTTACTTCACAGATCGGTACCTTTTACATGTTCTAATGTGATCACAGATCCCCATGTTAGATACATAATTGTTAGTGGTAGGCTGTTCAATACGAATGTACTTCTTGTTAATATTTATGCTCCTAATTGTGACAATGGTGATTTTTTTCAAATCGGTTTACTCTACACTCCCAGATATGTCTTCCCATATGTTGATCTTAGGTGGTCACTTTAACTGTTGGTTAGACCCACATTTGGATTGATCCTACACTAAACCTACCACTTTATCAACCTCAGCTAGAGTTGTCCGAACCTTTAAGTCTGAATTCGCATTCTCAGATCCTTGGAGAATGTTTAATCCAGCTGGAAAAGCATACTCTTTTTTTCTCATTGGTTCACCACACTTTTACGTGCATAGACTACTTCCTTGTAGATGACAGGCTTCTCCATTCCATATCTTCATGTTCATATAATCCAATTGTTGTATCTGACCACACCCCTGTTACTATGAAAGTAGTCTTTCAAACTGTTGACAATCTGCGACCGCCTTGGCGGCTAAATACTCAACTGCTCAGTAATGAACACTTTGTCAATTTTGTTTTGAGTCAAATCAACTGTATTGCCCAATTAGATTACATTTATGCCGTTTCACCATCCCCAGATATTTATATAGAACGTTTAACTTTGCAAGCAGAATTTTCCACATTAATAACATACCAGGTTACCGAACTGCTTGTCAAGTCTAGGAGCACTTATTATGAACAAGGAGATAAAGTTTACGTCAACTATCATCATCATTTCAGATTCCTAAAATGTGTACATCGTCTGGGATATCATTAGACCCTAGGGGGATCAATGATGAGTTCAAGAGATTTTACCAGTCTCTATATACTTCTGAAAGTAAAGTGGATATATTGGAATTAGATGATTTCTTCCACTCACCTGCTGTGCCTTTGGTCAGCTGGGATTTGGTAAAAAAAATTGAGCAGCCGATCACTGTTGAAGAATTGTCTAATGCTGTCAAATCCCTTCAATCTGGGAGAAGCTTAGGGCCTAACGGGTACTCGGCAGAGTTTTATAAAAAGTTTATCTCCAAAATAGCCCCTATTCTAGTTGAAATGTTAAATGGAACATTTGTAAATGGTGCTCTCCCACAGACTCTCACTCAGGCAACCATTTGTCTTATTCTTTAAAAAAACATAGACCCTCTTGACTGTGTATCATACCGTCCAATTAGCCTGCTAAATGTTGACTATAAAATTCTAGCCAAACTTCTGGAAACGCGTCTGGAAACAGTCCTCCCATCAATTATCTCTCTGGATCAAACAGGATTTATTAAAAATAGACACTCATTCTTCAATCTTCGACAATTATTTAATGTTATATATACTCCTTCTGTCGCCAATACCTCTGAAGCCATTATATCCCTGGATGCGGAGAAAGCGTTTGACTGGGTGGAATGGAAATACCTTTTTTACACTCTAAATAAATTTGGCTTTGGCTCCAAATTCATGACTTGGATAAGACTTCTGTACTCATCCCCTCAAGCCTCCGTCAGGACTAATAATACTCAATCAGATTGCTTCCATTTGCAACGATTGACATGCCAGGGTTGCCCTTTAAATCCCTTACTGTTTGCCGTCGCCATATAACCACTTGCAATAGCACTTCGCTCCAACCCACTCATCAAAGGTATAGTCAGATACGGACTTGAACACAAACTGTCTTTATATACAGATGATTTATTATTATACACATCCAACCTTTCTGTCTCCTGCTGCCCTTGCCACTTTCGCATCCTTCGGTCACTTATCAGGCTATTAACTGAATCTCAGTAAAAGCAAATTGATGCCGCTTAATATGGCCGCAAAAAAATACCCTTTACGTAACTTGCCATTTAAAATTGCTCACAGTAGTTTTATTTATCTCGGGGTACATGTCACAATCAGATTTGAGAACCTTTTTCAAGACAATTTTGCTCCTCTTTTAACCCGTAATAAGGACGATTTGGAACGCTGGTCTCTTCTTAGTCGCAATAATTAATTCTATTAAAATGAATACTCTCCCTAAATTCTTATACCTCTATCAGTGCCTTCCCGATTTTTCTTCCCAATAAATTTTTCAAAAAGATTGACGGCCTAATACTACCCTTTATATGCGACAAAAATCCCCCCAGGATACGAAAACAGCTTTTGCAGAGGCCCAAACCAGACGGCGGTCTAGCTCTACCGGATTTCAGATTATATTATTGGGCCGCTAACCTTAGGATCATTCAGTACTGGTTGCAGAGCAGAGAGATATTCCCACCCCCAATTTGGCTAGAGATGGAGGCCGCCTCGTATATACCGGCATCATTGTCTTCCCTCGCTCACTCCTCTGTTACAGTGTCAAAACAACATTGAAGATCTGGAATCAATTTAGGCGCCACTTTGGGTTTCAAACAACCTCTTCTTTGGCTCCGGGAGCCTCAAACCCAGTTTTTCCCCCATCTATGGTTGATTCAGAGATCTGTGTATTAACAATACATTTAGTACCTTTGAACAATTGTCAGATAAATTTGGTCTCCCCAGACATCATTTCTTTAGGTTCTTACAAGTCCGGAGTTACGTCAAATTTGCTCACTACAAACCATCACATCAAAAAATATTAAATCCTCATGGGAGGAGGAACTGGGTGAGGAAATATCTGATGAACAATGGGAAGGGGAACTCAAAAGGGCACAAAGATCTTCTATTTGCGCTCAACACGGTCTCATTCAATGCATACTCATTCATAGGGCCCACTGGACCAAAGTAAGATTATCCAACATTTACAAGGATGTGAACCCTAATTGTGTACGATGTAATCAGTCTCCTGCTAATCATGTACACATGTTTTGGTGTTGCCCATCTCTTGTTGGTTTCTGGAAAGATATCTTTAACACACTCTCACAATTAAGCGGCACACAGATTGAGCCAGACCCTTTTATTGCACTATTTGGGGTTTCCTTACCCACAATACAATTGACCAAAATGAATAAGGATGTAATTGCCTTTGTCACTTTGTTAGCGAGTCAATTAATTTTACTTAGATGGAAATCCTCTGCACCCCCTTCTCATGCTCTTTGGATTAAATCTGTTTTGAATTGCATAAAGTTGGAAAAAAATGTAACACACACTCAATGGGTATCTAGACAAATTCTATGCAATGTGGGCTTCCTTCTTTTTTTATGTTAAACGACTACATTTCCCTGCAGTTCCAGAGTTATGTATATTTATTTAATGGCCTGGTATGTGCATACACGGCCTGGTATGTGCCTGGTATGTGCATACACGACATCTCGGATGTTAAGAACAATATTATCTGTGCTAGTTGACCTATAACAACTGTATCAAAATATATATTTTTTCTTGTCTTATTTATTTATTTATTTTTTATGTCCGTCTCTCTCTATGTTTTGCTGTATTGTTGTCTTTGATGTGTTGTTTTATATTACTACCAAAAAACTTACCAGGTCCTGGAGGCCAGGTCATCTGATGCAGCACTCCATCAATCGCTTTCTTGGTCAAATAGCCCTTACACAGCCTGGAGGTGTGTTTTGGGTCATTGATAGTCCCACTACGCACAAACCAGATGGGATGGCGTATCGCTGCATAATGCTGTGGTAGACATGCTTGTTAAGTGTGCCTTGAATTCTAAATAAATCATTGACAGTGTCAGCAAAAAAGCACCCCCACACCGTCACACCTCCTCCTCCATGCTTCACTGTGGGAACCACACATGAGGAGATCGATTCGAAATCGATTCGATTCACCTACTCTACGTCTCACAAAGACATAACGGTTGGAACCTAAAATATTAAATTTGGACTCATCAGACAAAAGGACAGATTTCCACCGGTCTAATGTCCATTGCTCGTGTTTCGTGGCCCAAGCAAGTCTCTTATTCTGAATGGTGTCCTTCAGTAGTGATTTCTTTGCAGCAATTCGACTATGAAGGCCTAATTCACGCAGTCTCCTCTGAACAGTTGATGTTGAGATGTGTCTGCATTTATTTGGGCTGCAATCTGATTCTGGTAACTGTAATGAACTTATCCTCTGTTTATGGAAAAGTGTTTAAAATGCCATATAGTGACTCCTGTTATCAAGCATTCCAGTGTTGTAATAGTTGAAGTGTGGAATCAGCCTGAAAACATGATTTAGAACATGTTCATACAAAAACTGTTTACAAATATAGTTCACAGCTGAAAAACAACTAAACTGTCTCAATTTGAATCTTGTCATCTCGCTTAACAGTGTTGCACGGTCTTCCTTTCCTGTGGCGGTCCTCATGACAGCCAGTTTCATCATAGCGCTTGATGGTTTTTGCGATCGCACTTGAAGAAATTTTCAAAGTTCTTGAAATGTTCCGTATTGACTGACCTTCATGTCTTAAAGTAATGATGGACTGTCATTTCTCTCTGCTTATTTGAGCTGTTCTTGCCATAATATGGACTTGGTCTTTTACCAAATAGGGCTATCTTCTGTATACCACCCCTACCTTGTCACAACACAATTGGCTCAAATGCATTCAGAAGGAAATAAATTACATGTGATTAACATTTAACAAGGCACACCTGTTTAGTGAAATGCATTCCAACAGTTCTAACAAAGTACATTGTAACATTACGTCCCAAGTCGCCCATTCAAGTATGCAAGATCATAATAGGGACTCTGACTCTCCTTATCAGTTGTCAGTGTGCATTGGTGCTTAAACATGAGAAAAAATAAATCACATTTCAGAGCAAAAACAAAGCCATGAGTTTGTAGGAATTGTCTTTAGAGCTCCGAGACAGGATCGTGTCGAGGCACAGATCTGGGGAAGGGTAACATAACATTTCTGCAGCATTGAAGGTCCCCAAGAACACAGTGGTCTCCATCATTCTTAAATATAAGAGGTTTGGAACCACCAAGACTCTTCCTAGTGCTGGTAGCCCGGCCAAACTGAGAAATTGGGGGAGAAGGCCTTGGTCAGGGAGGTGACCAAGAACCCGTTCTAGAGTTCCTCTGAGGAGATGGGAGAACCTTCCAGAAGGACAACCATCTCTGCAGCACTCCACCAATCAGGCCTTTATGGTAGAGTGGCCAGACGGAAACCACTCTGTAAAAGGCACATAACAGCCAGCTTGGAGTTTGCCAAACAGTACCTAAAGACTCTCAGACCATGAGAAACAAGATTCTCTGGTCTGATGAAACCAAGATTGAACTCTTTGGCCTGAATGCCAAGCGTCACGTCTGGAGGAAACCTGGCACCATCCCTATGGTGGCTGCATCATGCTCTGGGGATGTTTTTCAGCTGCAGGGACTTGGAGACTAGTCAGGATCGAGGCAAAGATGAACGAAGCAAAGTACAGAGAGATCCTTGATGAAAACTTGCTCCAGAGTGTTCAGGACCTCAGGATCTTCACACAGGACAATGACCCTAAGCACACAGCCAAAACAATGCAGGAGTGGCTTCGGGACAAGTTTCTGAATGTCCTTCAGTGGCCCAGCCAAAGCCCGCATTCGAACCCGATCTAACATCTATGGAGAGACCTGTGTAGCAATGCTCCCCATCCAACCTGACAGAGATTGAGAGGATCTGCAGAGATGAATGGGATAAACTCCCCAAATACAGGTGTGCCAAGCTTGTAGCGTCATACCAAAGAACATTTGATGCTGTAATCGCTGCCAAAGGGTCTTTGTCTTCAACAAAGTACTGAGCAAAGGGTCTGAAAACTTACGTGAATGTGATATTTTCGTTTCTAAAAACCTGGTTTTGCTTTGTCATTATGGGGTATTGTGTGCAGATTGAGAAGGAGACCTCTCGTTGTTTGGAGTTGAAAATCCAACCGTGTATGTAAGGTAACGGTGCTCTGGGCCTGTGTTTGTCTGTGCGTGTGGGTGTTTTAATGAGAAAGACACAGAAGATATCCAACCAGTAAAAGTACAGCCCCCTTCATTATCAACGCATTGTGCCAACATCATCAAAGAGCCATTCCAGACTCTGAAGTCAAGAGTACATCGAGAGTTAGGTGTTAGCCACACTATGGATCAGAAGGGCCCAGCTTTTCAAAAAGTATCTGGGTTTCGCCTATTGGATAGGATTAAATTCATAGAAATATAATGAATTGAACAGATTAATCATTGACTTTAACGGGGGTTCCTGTTCTATTAATATGCATTTAATCCTATCCGAAATCTGAATACGTAACTTTTGAAAAACTGGGCACAGTATATCCATTAAACTAGATGTGTTTTCCCATCAGTGTTGGTCGGACTACAAAAAGAAAACCAACCCCATCGCGGACCACGATGTCCCGCTCCCAGACAAACTAAACAACTTCTTTGCTCGCTTTGAGGACAATACAGTGCCACCTACACGGCCCTCTACCAAAACCTGCGGGATCTCCTTCACCGCAGCCAACGTGAGTAAAACATTTAAATGTGTTAACCCTCGCAAGGCTGCCAGCCCAGATGGCATCCCTGGCCGCGTCCTCAGAGCTTGCGCAGATCAGCTGGCTGGTGTTTACGGACATATTCAACCAATCCTTATCCCAGTCTGCTGTTCCCACATGCTTCAAGAGGGCCACCATTGTTCCTGTTCCCAAGAAAGCTAAGGTAACTGAGCTAAATGACTATCGCCCCGTAGCACTCACTTCCGTCATCATGAAGTGCTTTGAGAGACTAGTCAAGGATCACATCACCTCCATCCTACCTGACACCCTAGACCCACTCCAATTTGCTTACCGTCCCAATAGGTCCACAGACGACACAATCGCAATCACACTGCACACTGCCCTAACTCATCTGTACAAGAGGAATACCTATGGAAGAATGCAGTTCATCGACTACAGCTCAGCATTTAACACCATAGTACCCTCCAAACTTGTCATTAAGCTCGAGACCCTAGGTCTCGACCCCGCCCTGTGCAACTGGGTCCTGGACTTCCTGACGGGCCCCCCCAGGTGGTGAGGGTAGGAAACAACATCTCCACCCCGCTGATCCTCAACACTGGGGCCCCACAAGGGTGCATTCTCAGCCCTCTCCTGTACTCCCTGTTCACCCATGACTGCGTGGCCAAGCACGCCTCCAACTCAATCATCAAGTTTGCAGACGACACTACAGTGGTAGGCTTGATTACCAACAACGACGAGACGGCCTACAGGGAGGAGGTAAGGGCCCTCGGAGTGTGGTGTCAGGAAAATAACCTCTCACTCAACGTCAACAAAACAAAGGAGATGATCGTGGACTTCAGGAAACAGCAGAGGGAGCACCCCCCTATCCACATCGACAGGACAGTAGTGGAGAAGGTGGGAAGTTTTAAGTTCCTCGGGTCATCTATGAACTTTGGAACATCTTGAATGACAATAAGGGGCACTTGTACTCTTAAATGTCCACTCAGCACAGCCCTTGGAGCATGGTTCCTCTCTAATTTTAATCCTAGGTTTATGACTTCTAGGGAGTGTTTCCTAGATGCTGTGCTTCAGTATATGCATTGATGGGTCTTAGATTTTTAGACTGGGTATCTGTAAAACACTTTGTGACAACTGCTGATGCAAAAAGGGGTTTTAAGAAATACACTTGGTTGATTGACAGATTTGTATTATTATACAAATAATATAACAATATTATTATTATCATAATCATTTTTATCATTATTATTATTATTATTATGTTTCAGGTGAGACATACCCAGAAATGTCAACGTCATGTCAAGTACTCAAATCTGTACAACAGCCCCATATAATCACATACAGTAGCTCCAACTTCCAAGAATGTGTTAACAAGGCAATGATGAAAACAGTTTATATGACCTCTAATTCAAACATACAAGGATGTATATTTGATACAATTACCCATTCAAATCTGTTGTTACAAAATCACTTCTCATTGTGTTCATTTCAAGGTTTCAGAAATATAAAACAACTATCTAGATAATGTTTCTCTGACTAACACACTGTTGTTTCCTATTTACTAAAGAACAATAATTAAGACAAAACACAAAAAGTTGTAATATAATCTGTATACATGTCATTCTACATTGAAAACAGGTACATTCTGAAAGATTTTGATGTTGTTGATGTTTTAACAATTTAGGATAATACTGTTTATTTTTATTTTACTTACAGTTGAAGTTGGAAGTTTACATACACTTAGGTTGGAGTCATTAAAACTCGTTTTTTAACCACTCCACAAATTTCTTGTTAAACAAACAATAGTTTTGGCAAGTCGGTTAGGACATCTACTTTGTGCATGACACAAGTATTTTTTTCCAACAATAGTTTACAGACAGATTATTTCACTTATAATTCACTGTGTCAAAATTCCAGTGGGTCAGAAGTTTACATACACTAAGTTGACTGATTAAATGTCAGGAATTGTGAAAAACTGAGTTTAAATGTATTCGGCTAAGGTGTATGTAAACTTCCAACTTCAACTGTAAATGTTATTATTTATGTTGTCTCATACCATGCTAATACACTACCAAACAATTAAAGCAGATGTGGAATTAACCCCATAACAGTTGTGTGTCTTTTTGGATCAAGAATTTATCAAGAATACCAATAGGCTTGATCAGATCCTCTTTCTTATTCAGGAATCATATAATGCACAGTCACAGTCACATAAACTCCACCAATAAAACATTGAAAACCTTAACATGACTGCTGGCAATGTAATTATTTTCGTCACCATCCATCAATGGTTGAATTGCGTTCTTTTTCTTTGTACATGCACCGAGCTTCCAATGGCTGGAGCCAATCAACTGGGTAAACGAAATAGACCCAAATAAAACATATGTGAAAAGATGTGGTCAAAGTATAAAGCTTTGCTGTTATTTGTTTTTGTTTTTTTGTTACAACAACCAGGTCTTCCTAACATTTGCCATAACTAGTAAGCCTTAAATCCTGAATGTATATGTGCTATAAAATATGTACCTGTGCACACATGGGAGGGGTGGGACCACATGCCCTTCTAAGTAATTGAAGCGAGAACATAATTGCTATATTCTAATTAAAATCATTGACCTATAAGAGAACACATGAGCAAAGCAAGGCATGACCCATATATAGTTAAAACAACATTATTCTTAATGAGAAATATAATCTAATAAACAAATGTTTGCATAACGAAAGACATGAAAACTAACTCCAACATTGTATTTAGCTCTGTATATTGTCAGTAAGGCCATTGAGAATAACAGTAGACAATAGTTATTGTGGGTAGTTTAGGGATAAATATAGTGAAGGATCATGGACGTTAAAGATTTGTTCAAAGTGTGAATTTTGAAAGAGGGGATAGAACCCCAAAGCAATAGTGGTAAGAAAGATCATAAAGGTAATTTCAGATTTAGGTTTAGGGAGGTAATAACTTCATGGAAACCACTATTCACACTATGTGGATTATAAACATGTACAGATATAGAGAACCATCACATCAAGAAGGTGAACAGTGATGAATGGCTATTCAATGTACAACGGTTGTCTTCTGTAACAAGCAATACATATTAAATATGTTTACATACATCCATGACTGAATGGTTTCACAAACTCCTTTAAAGGTTCTATAAGTAAGTTGTAACAGGCCTCATTCAGCAGTCTGAATTAACCCTCCTGCTGTGTTCCAGTCTAATTGGACCGATTTAAAAGTTTTCTATCTGAAAAATGTAGTTCATTTAATCTGATTGTCATAAGGTTCCATGACTTTGTCCACACAGGGCATCTGAAAACACAAAATACAATTTTTATATTTTCATTCAATTTTGGGTGTTTTATTTAACTTTTGTACAGTTGTGGTGTTCCCGGTCTGACCGGTCATTAGAAATGAATGGGTGAGCACACACACACACACACACACACACACACACACACACACACACACACACACACACACACACACACACACACACACACACACACACACACACACACACACACACACACACACACACACACACACACACACACACACACACACCTCAGTCCCCTTCTTGGCTTCCATGGCAACCCCCACAGGAACCTTTCCCAATAGAGTCTTTCCCCCACGGGAACCACACCTGTTGGCATTCTCACAAACAATCACAACGTTGTTTCAATAATATATAGAACTTTTTTCGCAGCTCTGGTATATAAAGCTTTTTTGAGGCCTTGCCTCAATTCATTCTGTGGCAGCACAATGACCAAACAATGTACTGTATGTGAGGCTCTTGATCATATCTTTGATCATGACACTGGTGAGGAGGAGAGAGGCCAGGAAACTGACAGTGAAGATGCGTTAGAGGAGAAAGTAGTCTGTATGATAAATAGCACAATATGTTTCATCTGAGTATTTGTTATTGTCAAAATAATCCAAACTTTATGCTTTTTTTTTACTCAAAAACTAGTTGTATGAGCTCAGGTCAATGAGGCCTACAGGCCATTAATAGCAAATAGAATTTCAAAACTTGTAATGTTCACAATAACTTAAGTTGATAAAAAGATCTAACACAACGTTAGGTGATAATATATGTATTATTATCGATTTATAATTAGCTATAATGGGGCGGTCATTTTGGACCGGGAACACAGAATTAATTAACATGAAACGAACACAACAGGAGGGTTAACCTAGAGACACCAAAACATTAATGTTTAGAGAAGCTTGGAGATTATTCCTCAAGTAAGGGGCAAAGAGCTGATTTACCTAACTCTGTACAGAGCAAAGGAATTTCCAGAGCTAGCCATCCCTGAGACTGTGTATGATAACTCTGACTTGTACGTCTAATGGTTATTGTAGATGTTAGCTACAGAGGAAGTCTACAGTATGTCAAAGAGCTATATAAAGGCAAAGAGAGCAATGCATTGACCTACGTGACATCAAAGAGGGTCAGCCTACTTTATGATAGAGAATGCAGGGATGTGTACTGAACCTGTACCCATAATAAAACAAAGTGATCTATGGTCAAATGCATCTAAAGGCTTTAATGAAGTGGCATCTGCATTCATATAGATGATTTCGCCCTAGTCTAGGACCAGTAAGAACATCACTTGAATGATCTGCTTTGTACTATTAAGCAAGAGGCCTGACCTGTTTCTATATAAGAAGCCCCTTTTTATATTTATCTTCTTAATTAACTAACTCACCAATATGTTTTTAAGACAGCTTAACTGTTTTTAAGACAGCTTAACTATACATACACAACATACTAGGTACATACACTTCAATCATTAGAATAATTTTTGTACACTCTAGGAAACAACTTATACTTAGTTTTACACGTATTCAATAATAATTTAAGGTCAATAAAGGTTATCTGCAAAATAATGAAAGCATAATGTAGTTCAGATAGAGCATGATCAGCAGGGCGGGCGATAGAGTACACAAATGTATCATCTGCATACAAGTGCAGGTAAAACTTTATTATTATTGTATTAACATTTTTCTGACAAAACAATATTATTAATGTATACAATATAGTTGTTTATTAGAGATTCTAACATATAACAGTGCTAAAAAATGTATATTCAACATTTGAACATCAATTTCGACCCCCCTCGGGTTATGATGTATATGACATGACAATACACTGGCTATTTTAATATTCCTTTTTATTTACATGTTTATACTCCAAAAGTATATTTTTAGAGGGGAGGGAAATATTGTTTATTTTAAACTGTAGAGAACAAGAACCTGATGTTTTATATACACTACTACACATATCCAGAAGGCTCGTTCTAAAAATAAACAAGGAGCTTTAAAGTTTCAAACGAGGATGTCAAGACAGATCTGTACTGTAGTACTACACTATTACACTGTAATGTACTACTAATGTACTAGTATCTAAGATGTTAAGGAATATCTATAGGGGGAACATATACAAGATATAACACATTCCCCACAGCATCTAAGGATGCATACACTGACACTGACATTGTATTTTGTTATGTTAAAGTAGCATAAGTATGTGTAAAGAGTTTACAATTTTGTTTAAAATGTAGAATATGTCTCTTGTGAATATTGAGATGGGGTACATAAATTATGTCTTTCAATTTCTTACAAATTTTTTATATATATTTAATAATGTAGACTAGTTCTTCAGAGGTTATAGTACAAATACATGTTTTCTCTTGAAACATATGGTCTATCCACTAGAAACTCAAGGACAAAATGGATACATACAATATATAAAGATTAACAAATAAATACATATAGATTTTTAAAGTTATTCATATATAAATTACTATGTTTTCTCTATATGACCTTTATTTTCTCTCATTTCAAGAACTACAGACAATTTCATTAACTTTGGTAAATTACTTGTAGTTTGACAACTCTACAATAATCTAAATGTATGTGTTGTGCAAAGTATTTTGATTCTCAGTCTGCAGAATGGACCACGTAACATTGAACCAGGATAACGTGCTTAGCATTGATAACATTGATATACACTATTAGTTTCCTGGAAATAGATCCTGGTTTCTATTGCTTCTAGCATATTTATTGTGACCCTATTCCTGAAAGCTCACCCTTCCAGGAACACATACACTACCGTTCAAAATGTTGGGGTCACTTAGAATAGCCCTTGTTTTTGAAAGAAAAATACATTTCTTGTCCATTAAAATAACATCAAATTGTTTAGAAATACAGTGTAGACATTGTTAATGTTTTAAATTACTATTGTAGCTGGAAACGGCTGATTTTTAATGGAATATCTACATAGGCGTATATAGTCCCATTATCAGCAACCATCACTCCTGTGTTCCAATGGCACGTTGTGTTAGCTAATCCAAGTTCATAATTTTAAAAGGATAATTGATCATTAGATAACCCTTTTGCAATTATGTTAGTACAGATGAAAACTGTTGTGCTGATTTAAAGAAGCAACACAACTGGCCTTCTTTAGACTAGTTGAGTATCTGGAGCATCAGCATTTGTGGGTTCAATTACAGGCTCAAAATGGCCAGAAACAAAAACCTTTCTTCTGAAACTCGCCAGTCTATTCTTGTTCTGAGAAATAAAGGCTATTCCATGCGAGAAATTGCCAAGAAACTGAAGATCTCATACAACGCTGTGTACTACTCCCTTCACAGAACAGCGCAAACTGGCTCTAACCAAAATAGAAAGAGGAGTGAGAACTGAGAAAGAGGACAAGTACATTAGTGTCTAGTTTGAGAAACAGACGCCTCACAAGTCCTCAACTGGCAGCTTCATTAAATAGTACTCGCAAAACACCAGTCAAAACACCAGTCTCAACATCAACAGTGAAGAGGCGACTCCGGCATGTTCCTCTGTCCAGTGTCTGTGTTCTTTTGCCCATCTTAATCTTTTCTTTTCATTGGCCAGTCTCAGACATGGCTTTTTATTTGGAACTCTGCCTAGAAGGCCACCATCCCGGAGTCACCTCTTCACTGTTGGGTTAAGGGGCCCCCCAACGAACCATTCGTGTTCACTATTTAATATATAGGGTATTGATGAGAACTCTTTTTTTTAAGTTAAAGGTTAGACAGGTTTAAAAAACAATTGGTTCAAAGACACATACAGGCACGTTCAGAGTCATAGGTCATGAGATCCTCGGACGCCCCAGGACACAACCGTTTTCAGACAGGTGTTTTTAAAGACACACGCTCACACACACACACAAACACATACATCTTCCAGGAAGCCCTGGCTCTTGTGTAGAGAAACAGAGAAACAGATCGGGGAAGACATACAGAGAGATGGAGAGAGATATTTTATTCATTTAAACGTCATTTACATTTTCTTTTTAAATATATATTTTTCAAAAATGTTAATACCTAAATGCCTACTGTACATATTACAATTATTAAAACGTTTACTATGCAGTATTAAACTATAACGCTAATGCTTTTTTACTAAACCTTTATATAAATCCTACATATTATTATCACACAATACTACATTTTAATACCCATTAAATGTTTATAGGTATAATTATTCTGTTGTAGGAAAGACTGTTTTTTTAAATGTATTTGTCTTAGAAAGAACACATTGGGGCCTGGCTCTCTCTCTCTGAATGTAACCTTACACCCTGTCTCTCACAAACACACACACACAACCTTTGATTGAAAGACATAGGTCCTGAGGAAGAGAGACAAAGAGTGCCTGAGATTTCATTAAAGGTAAATTACATTTTAAAACCCTTTATTTCTTCAAAAATGTTACTACCAACATTTAAACATATTACTATTATTAAAAGTTACTATGCAATATTAAACTATACCTCTAATGTTTTTTTTTTTTTTTTTTACTAAACCTTGATATATATCATACATATTATTATAACACATCACTACAAAATATATATTTAAAATGTATAATTATTTTTAATTGTCGGAAAGACAGTTTTATTATTATTATTTTCTTAGAAAAGAAGGCTTTGGGAAGGGTTCTCTCTCTCTCTCTGCTTGTAACCCCACAGCTTGTAACCTGACACCACCCATGCAACCAGGGCTCACACTCACCCCAAGGGGGGAGAGAGACAGGGAGAGAGGCAGCGATTTCATAAGGTAAATCACAATACACCTAGAATTGGTCTAGGAGGCATGTTTTCTGTAGTTTTCTGTGGTTTATCTGTGTTAGACTTTGGTATTTGGTATTTTATTAGGATCCCCACTAGCTGTTGCAAAAGCAGCAGCTACTCTTCCTGGGGTCCACACAAAGCATGAAACATAATACAGAATGGCATAATACAGAATAGACAAGAACATCTCAAGGACAGAACAACATACATTTTTTTTAAAGGCACAAGTAGCCTACATATAAATGCATACACAAAAACTGTCTAGGTCAAATAGGGGAGAGGCGTTGTGCCGCGAGGTGTAGCTTTATCAGTTTTTTTAAGGTTTGCTGTTTATTTGAGCAATATGAGATGGAAGGAAGTTCCATGTAATAAGGGCTCCATATAATACTGTACACTTTCTTGAATTTGTTCTGGATTTGTGGACTGTGAAAAGACCCCTGGTGGCATGTCTGGTGGGATAAGTGTGTGTGTCAGAGCTGTGGATTTCCAACACATAAATCTTTCTTATAAAAAGAAGAAGTGATGCAGCCTGTCTCTCCTCAACTATTAGCCAAGAGAGACTGGCATGCATAGTATTTATATCAGCCCTCTGATTACAGTTAAGAACAAAACGTGCAGCTCTGTTCTGTTCCAGCTGCAGCTTAACTAGGTCTTTCCTAGCAGCACTGGACCACGCAACTGGACAATATTCAAGATTAGACAAAACTAGAGCCTGCAGAACTTGCTTTTTGGAGTGTGGTGTCAAAAAAGCAGAGCATCTCTTTATTACAGCTAGACCTCTCCCCATCTTTACAACCATTTAATCTGTATGTTTTGACCATGACAGTTTACAATCTACTTGTTCAACAGCCACACCATTCATTACCAGATTCAGCTGAGATTCAGATTCAGATGATTTGTACCAAATACAATGCTCTTAGTTTTAAAGATGTTCAGGACCAGTTTATTACTGGCCACCCATTCCAAAACAGACTGCAACTCTTTGTTAAGGGTTTCAGTGACTTCATTAGCTGTGGTTACTGATGCATATTTGTTTGAATCATCAGCATACACGGACACACATGCTTTGTTTATTGCCAGTGGCAGGTCATTGGTAAAAATAGAAAAGAGTAGAGGTACACCACACTTTACATGTTTGACATTAGAGAAGCTTCCATTAAAGAAAACCCTCTGAGTTCTATTAGATAGATAGCTCTGAATCCACGATATGGCAGAGATTGAAAAGCCATAGCATATACGGTTTTTCAACAACAGGTTATGATCAATAATATCAAAGGCTGAACTGAAATGTAACAGTACAGTTCCCACAATCTTCTTATTATCAATTTCTTTCAACCAATCATCAGTCATTTGTGTCAGTGCAGTACATGTTGAGTGCCCTTATCTATAAGCATGCTGAAAGTCTGTTGTTAATTTGTTTACAGAGAAATAGCACAAACACAATTGTTTCCAACAGTTTGCTAAGAGCTGGCAGCAAGCTTATATGTATGTTGTCAGAACCACTCTTGGGTAGCGGAATTACTTTGGCTTCCCTCCAGGCCGGAGGACAAAGACTTTCCTCTAGGATAAAAATATGACAGATAGGAGTGGCTATAGAGTCAGCTACCATCCTCAGTAGCTTTCCATCTAAGTTGTCAATGCCAGGAGGTTTGTCATTATTGATCGATAACAATATATATTTTTTCTATAGGCCACCTTTGCACTTGGTGACCTATAGCAACACCCCAAAAGAAATGGATTTAGATGTGCCAAGTGAACCTGCAACACAACACTTCAATAACACTTGACATAAGATCTTCTCCAACATTACAGGGATATTGCTCTGAATATATACAGCAACACCTCCCCCATAAGCATTTATGTCTCTTCTATAAGTGTTATATCCTTGTATTGCTACTGATGTATCATCAAATGAATTATCTAAGTGAGTCTCAGAAATGGCTAATATATGAATGTTATCTGATGTTAGCAAGTTATTGATTTCATGAACCTTATTTCTAAGGCTACATATATTAATATGGGCTATTTTCAGCCCTTTCCTGGGTAGCTTATCAGAGATAGACATAATACTGAAAAGAGCAGACAAAGAAAGATTTACATTCATTTACAAATATACATTCAGCAGTCCATTAATCAATTGGTGTGTGTGTGTGTGCTGCGGGGTTGAGGCCACAAATCCATGGGCTCTCTCATTCCTTCTAGGCTTCTGGGAGGGAGGGTGGACAATGAGCCTGTCATAGTGGATGTATGCAATGTCCTCACACACTCTCGTAGCTTTCATGGCTGGGATCAGTTCTTTCCTCTTCTGGCGCACAGCTTCAGGATAGTCCTCGGTGAGGAAGATATACATTCCTCTCAAGTTCTTGGCTCTTTCCAGAACAGCTACTTTGTCCTTGAACCTCAGGAACTTAACCACTATCGGCCTGGGCCTATCACCTGGGCCAGTGGTGGGTTTTCCTGTCCTGTGGGCGCACTCCACCTAAATCTTCCTGTGGTCCATCTTCAATTTCTCAGAGATCATTTCCCTCACTTTGTCCTCAGACTCCGTCCAGGTCTCATGTGGAGATTCTGCAATTACATCCACAACCATGATGTTCCACCTTGATTGTCCCTTGAGATGGTCTGATTTATCTGTCATTGTTATCATGGATTCACACACAGAACTGATGTCCTCTCTCAATGACTTACAGATTGTTGTCATCTTGCCGTTCTCCTGTTTCAACTCATCGAGCTGACCCTGGGAGAACTGCAAACTGTTCTTCAGGTCCATTCTTTTATTTGTAGAATCCACAAGTATATGGACAAAACACTTGAATATATTTTCTTGTTGTTGTAACAACCGCTTGTAGGTCTATTTTTGTTGGTTTAAAAGATCCTTCACGTGTGATAGAGAGACATCACTGTCCTCAACGGTACTCCCGCCGGCTTTGGTCTTTGTCATGGTAGCTAGCAACGTAGGTTACGCTGTTACTTCTCGCAGTTCCAGACAGGGCAGGTCACGGGGAAAATTAAAAACAACAAACAGCAGGGATCTAGACAGCCACAAACAATCCGAGGTCATGCCCCAATGGCTAACCACGTTGCGGGCTGCGTTCAAGAAAACCTCACTAGCTTGATATGAAACTAGCTAGCAGCTAGGCTAGCTGCGACGCCAAATAGCTCCTCAGACCAATCCTTGGTCGGCAGGGTCACTGGAAAGAGAAGCAGTCCCAGCAGCTGATGCAAACTGCATCGTGGGATCCAAACTAAGAAGCTAGGTAGCTAGCAAGAACTTTCGAATACACTTTTAAACAACAAACTTTCCAAACAAACAAAACCAAGCTCTTCCTCATTCCGCGTTCAACTTGTCATAGGACAAGTCTAACACTAACTTATACTCAGGCAGACCTACCCGGAAAATACCTTTCCATTTCACAAGCTCCCTAAACAGCAGCTCCATAAGTTCACTACATAAATTCCCAACTGTTTCAAATGTTCAAACTCAGGCCTCCCCATTCACTACATAAATTCCCAACTGTTTCAAACGTTCAAACTCAGGCCTCCCCAATTCACTACATAAATTCTCAACTGTTTCAAATGTTTAAACACATTCAACAGTTCAACAAGGTCACTACACATAAATCACCAGGACATTTTTATTGCAAACATATGCTTTACTTCAAAGGAACAGCTGCACTATCATGTTACATAAGCATTCACTCCATAGCGTGAGAACATCCGGACAGGATGTCCATAAAAGAGCATAAATACATGACACTAAAAATAGATAATCAATCACTTTTTGACACATGTCGTCTACTATATTCTCTCTTGCCTATATTGCCATAATCTGCAAGAACTCGCTTACTCATTAGGGAAATACGATGGAGCAAGAGAGAGCGAGAGCGAGAGAGAGAGAGAGAGAGAGAGAGAGAGAGAGAGAGAGAGAGAGAGAGAGAGGAAACTGAGAAGGAGATAGATAGATAGATAGATAGATAGATAGATAGATAGATAGATAGATAGATAGATAGATAGATAGATAGATAGATAGATAGATAGATAGATAGATAGATAGATAGATAGATAGATAGATAGATAGATGTAGAGAGAGCGAGAGAGAGAGAGAGAGAGAGAGAGGAGTACCCACACAGACACACACACACAGATCCAGAAGGCGGTCGTTTCTCATCGCCCCTCACAAAGCTCTCACAGCACCACCACCACACGTCTCAGAGATCACATTCGTGATTACCTTGAAGCTGCACCCAATTATAATTAAGGAGAAGATGGGGCCCACTGCATCAGGAGAGAGAGAGAGAGAGAGAGAGATGACAGTACTCTGCAACACAGGGGGATGATGCCGAAATAAATAAAAAAAATACAAAAGAATCCTGGGGTACAGACAAAACTCACAGTCACATTTCAAAGGGAAATCACAAGGGAAACAATATGTTTGGTGAGATAGGGAGTATTATGTCCCCTGCCTCTCGCAGGCTATTATTCACCCCATTCAGCTAAAAGAAAGTCAATTTGATGAGAAGCCGGAGAAATCGCAGCAGTGAGGAGAGCTGCCTCAGATGTGCTCGAACCTCCAGAGGGATTTTCTCTCTCTTTTTTTCTTACCCCTATTTATATTCCCTATTCCTCTTCAACGGCAAATGGAATTCAAACTTATTAAATGTGATTCAGGCGAGGCCGGGGAGGGCAGGGTCGTCTGGTAAATGGGGGATGAGGAAAGCGCTATTTACACAGGACTACACAGGACTACATTTTATCTTAACTGACTTGCCTAGTTAAATAAAGGTAAAATAAAATAACATCAGCATGGATTGGATTGCACAGTAGACTATATCAGTCAGAAGGATTAGCTTGACTGGAAAAGCATTGAAGCGGTTATTATTATTTAGTGATATAATCATAGTGTTCTTTAAAAGATTACCTTTAGTACCGCTGCTTGAGTACTCGGTCACTTGTAAGCTGGTTATTAAATGTTTTTAGTTGTGAAAATGAAATATTCGATTGAAGGAAACTCAACCAAATAAAGTGTTGTAGTACTAGGCCACACAAGCTCACAGATGGGATCGCCGAGTGCTGAAAGAAAACAGGCTGTCCTCAGTTGCAACACTCACAACCGAGTTCCATACTGCCTCTGAAAGCAACATCAGCACAAGAACTGTTCGTCTGGATCTTCATGAAATGGGTTTCCATGGCCGAGCAGCCGCACACAAGCCTAAGATCACCATGCGCAATGCCAAGCGTCAGCTGGAGGGGTGTAAAGCTCGCCGCCATTTGACTCTGAAGCAGGGGAAATGCATTCATCTGGCTGTCCAACGTACGAATCTGGGTTTGACAGATGCCAGCAGAACGCTACCTGCCTCAATGCATAGTGCCAATAGTAAAGTTTGGTGGATGAGGAATAATGGTCCGGGGTTGTTTATCATGCTTCAGACTAGGCACCTTAGTTCCAGTGAAGGGAAATCTTAATGGTACAGCATACAATGACATTCTAGATGATTCTGTGCTTCCAACTTTGAGGCAACTGTTTGGTGAAGAAACATTTCTGTTTCAGCATTACATTGCCCCCGTGTACAAAGTGAGGTCCATACAGAAATGGTTTGTTGAGATTGGTGTGGAAGAACTTGACTGGCCTGCACCGAGCCCTGACCTCAAACCCATTCGCACACCTTTGGGATGAATTGGAACACCGGCTGCGAGCTAGGCCCAATTGCCCAACATCAGTGCCCGACTTCACTAATGTTCTTGCGGCTGAATGGAAGCAAGTCCCGCAGCAATGTTCCAACATCTAGTGGAAAGCCTTCCTGGAAGAGTAGAGGCTATTATAGCAGCAAAGGGGGATATGAGATGTACACAAGCAGGTGTCCACATACTTTGTTCATGTAGTGTACATGCAGCCTCTTTTGAATTTAAGGACAATAATGAAATACAGAGAGACAAAAGATACATTATTTTTAATGTTTATTTTACCCTTTTTTTATTGGTCCAGTTATTGAATACACGCCACTGCTCCAGATTGGAAGTTCCAGAGAGTAAGTTGGCTTCAGTTACCTTCTCTTTGAGGGTTCCGATATAGCCCAGATAGAGCCTGGTGATTTCACAGATGGCAAGCAGAACCACTCCAGTCACAAGGAGAGCTTGGTAGTAACCAGGCAGGTAATACAACTATGACAAGAAAGACTAATAACGCATTATTGATTTAGGTATGCTATAAATAATAAACAAAACATTGTGGAACCTTGGGTCAACCTCTGTGAAGTCAGTACGAAGAACCCACCTTGTGATCCAACATGACAACAGCAGAGACCTACCAGCATGGGAACTAGAATATGTTGAAGTAGAGGAGCATCTGAAGGGGAAGGTGGGACACCAACTCATTGATTGGAATATAGAAACAAAGAGATTGACCATTGAAGTATATACATTTTAAGTATATAAATGCTTTCCTGAATATCCAAACACTCTCCAAAAGTATGTGAAATACTTTCCTAAGATACCTCTTCAAATACATTTCAGAGTAACAAATATATTGAATACATAGGCTATTTGAAACTGGCATCATATAGTATTCTACCTATTCTTGGAATCAGGCCTAGCTGTTTTGTCATCTTCCTCCTTGTTGTAGTCACTGCTTAAGTTCCCTGTCCTGTTGTTGTTTAACACAGACCCACTGAGGCCAGGCCCATACGCAGGTTCTTGGGTGTGGGGGAGTAGAACACAGGCATGGTGGCTGCCCAATACAACCATGCCTGCTATCAGTTTGTTTGTGTGGGTGAAGGCAACAACCGTGTGTTTGTAATGGTGTGTGTGTGATTGAGGTTTGTAGGGATTAGTTAGTTAACCAGACGGCAGTGTCTGCTAATTAGATTATCAGAGTGGAGAGACGAGGGATGAAAGGGGGATTAGTGCCCTAGACAGACATAGCTGCGTGTTGGCTGTGGCTCTGCACTCAGTATCTTGTTAGGGTTTTAATACGTGGGAATAGAACGTATGATGTCAACCAAGTTTTCAAACATCAAATTGAACATTACTTGTGAAAAAAAACAACAATAGATAAAATCCATCAATAGAGACAATATTCCCAGCCAGATAATTTGGTTCCTTGGAAGTTGTAGGAACATGTGTTTTTGGTTTCATATTGATTGTGGGAACGAAGCCATATGTTCCTGACTGGTAACATTTTACTCTGGTTGCTTGAAAGTTTTCCTGGGAGGTTTTATTAATGCCCTGAGAACGGAAATGATTGGTTCTTTAGATTTTTTTTTAAATAACTTCCTTAAAACATTCATTGAATGTCACTGAACTCTTTTTAACTCCAATCACAGATAGGACACATGGACATTAACTTCCTTAGGCATTAATCGTTTTCTATTGATGGAATTATTCCACTGCGCCACCAGGATGGAGCTAACGTTTTTTTACACACAAAGCTGTTCATTTTAGTCTATTCAAACAGACTCCATTTCAAAGAAAACAAGCACTCATTAAGATCAATTATGCCCAATTAGTGGCCGCGGCCAACACACCTGAACACACTTTACAAGATAGAGGATAGAGTTTTGTTGATTCTGAGAACGGAATGGATATGTTTTTAAATAAGACTCTTAGAATGTTCTTTGAACGTTATAAACGTTTTCTTGTGTTTTTTATGGAAAGTGTTCTTAACGTTATCGGAACAATTTGAGAACATGACTTTAAATAGAACAATGAGAAAACCTGTAGGGGCCTCCTGAGTGGCACAGCGGGCTAAGGCACTGCAGTGCTTGAGGTGTCATGAGAAAGCGGTATAAGCACTGCAGTGGTTGGATATCATGAGAAAGCGGTATAAGCACTGCAGTGGTTGAATATCATGAGAAAGTGGTATAAAAAATGTAATAAAAGCCTGTAGGAAATATTATGCTGAAATTCCCACAGAAGAATGTTGTTTCTTAGCGTTCTTGGAACAATTTGAGAACATGACTTTAAATAGAACCATGAGAAAACCCTGTAGGAAACTTTACGCTAAAGTACTGAAATTCCCACAGAAGAACGTTGTTTCTAAGCGATCTTGGAACAATTTGAGAACATTACTTTAAATAGAACCATGAGGAAACCTGTAGGAAATGTAATGCTCAAGTACGGAAATTCCCACAGAAGAACGTTATTTGTTAGCGTTCTAGAACCATGAGTAAACATTCCCAATGTCAAACCAGTTGGAGAACGTTCCTGGAACATTCCCAAAATATAAATGAAAAGTACCATGTTTGAACTTTTAGGAAACGTAATAAAGTAATAAAATACCAAGAAATACATTTTTTGTGAAGTTCTTTAAATGTCCTGAGAATGTTCTAAAGCCAAGCAGCTATCCTGCACCATTTCCAGAAAGTTGTTGGAAGGTTGTATGCAAAATAACCATAGGATGACCACACATTCACCAAGCTCTAAGAAACACATGCTTCTCAGAACATTAAGTGCTAGCTGTGAATCCCCGTAATTGATATAAGGATTAAGGCAGGTTATCTTTTAAATCAACATCACACATATTTGCTACACTAACTAATATCAACCGTTACCTGTTGAAACTTTGCTCTATGACTTTAATGAGATGTAGATAAATCATGTTTTGATGTAAGATAGACAGTGTGGTAAGCATATCATTAGGAATTTGTCACGCCCTGACCATAGAGAGCCCTCTGGGTTTCTCTATGGGGTGTTAGGCCAGGGTGTGACTAGGGTTTTCTATGGGACTCTGTTGGTTTTTTGTGTTGGTTCCCAATTAGAGGCAGCTGTATGTCGTTGCCTCTAATTGGGAATCCTATTTAAGTTGGTTCCCTTCCCCACCTGCCTTGTGGGTTATTGTTTGTTTTGTGTATCTGTGCTGCTGCACTACACATTAGTTGTCTGATCTGTTGGGTGTTTATTACATTTTTTTGTAAGTCTCACATTCGAAATTAAAAGATGTGGAACTCCATCTGCGCTGCACCTTGGTCCGCTTCTTTACGAGATCGTGACAGAATTAGAATACTAGATGGACATGAACCTTATGATGGTATAAAGGTCAGCCGTTTAGGTCAGGGAGTTGGTCAACCATGGTTTGCAAGTGCTGTGATAAGATATTGTGTAAAATAATGATTTTGAAGAATTTATCTGCACTGTATGCTAGCTAGTTGGCAAATCAGTTGGACTTGCAACAATTACTGATATTGTATCATATAATAGCACCCATAGCTTTCCAAGAAAACAACAATTGAGACATTTATGGTCTGTTTACATATATTTTAGAGGCTATTTAGACAAATCAGTCAACAACCCATATCAACTGTATTTATAATTATATGACAATATTTTAATAATTCCTCTACACAACTTCTGATATATTACCTGCATAAGTAAAATCAGGATTATGTCAATTCTGCCATTCACTCCAATTAGACTGGTTTGGATTTCTCCCTGGCAAATCTGGCTGCCATTTTCACCCCATTCTGGAACGTTGAGGGTTTATTACATAGTAATTTAATAGAATCTCTATAAAATGGTAGTAAGCCACAAAGTCAGTAAGAGAATCATTTTACGTCACTTGTGAAAACTTGACAAATTCATGATTCAATTAATGTTTAAATTACAGTGAGACAGTGTGGTAGGGCTCTGCTTTGCTCAACTGCACAGAGTCTGTAGTTCTCAGACTGGGACCTGGCTTATGTTGTGGCCTTGGGGCCTCACTCGTCATGTGTGACAGGATGCAATGACAGAGTATGGCCACAAGGTGTCACTGTGCTCACAGCTCATCTCTGGGGGCACGCAGGGGAAGTACTGAAACTTCTCCGGCACTTCCTCTCCCTTCTGAGATCTCTTGTAGAAACCCAGCGAGTCCAGCAGACTGCTCATCTCATCCACCTTCATCTTCTTTACAGGGACAGTTTGCTACAACACACACACAAAATGTTTACATTCGGTACAGGCAGGCAACCATAATGCAAGATTGAACAGGTTCTGAAAATATACAGCATCACTGTCATGCCTCTTTCTCTTTAACTGTTTCAAGTCACACCTATATGTTCCTATTTTTTATTGTGTAATGTCTTCTGCAATAGTTATGTATTCCTCTCTAATCTTGTCATGCTTGAGTCAAGGTCAGAAATAGATGTTATTTACCCAATCATTGAGCTGATAATCTTTGTCTGACCTTTAGACGATATTGTAGCGATCCTAACACAACACCCATCAAGAGGTTTTGACTTCTTAGCGTAAGAGTTAAGGTGTTGGCTGTACAGTAGCTGGACCTAGGTTTGAGGCCTTGTCAGGCCTACCCCCACATCCACTATATTGGTGTCAGAAGTGGGATGAGGCCTTTGGAGAGGCATGTAAGGTACTTGGTATAGAGAAGTGTGGGGACAAGCTCTCCCAAAGGAAGGAGCTAATGTAACGACCTTAACCCAACACCCAGCGACTTTGTTGAACGGTTTGGAGCTCTTGGCATAATGGTTAAAGTGTTGGCTTGACAGTCACTGGACCTGGGTTCAAATCCCAGTCAGAGTTACCATCTGAATTTGCTACAATATGTAGAATCTTCAATGGGAATCATATCTTACCTGAACAACCTTATCATTGTAGAAAATCAGAAGTGGATTCTTCTCCACCCCTGAATCATATTCCAGATTGTGACTTCAATGGAAAGGAGGCTCAAGGAAAATATATTTAGGGCTGGTTTCCTGAGCACAGATTATTCATAGTCCTGGACAAAAAAATATATTTCAGTGAAGATTTTCCAATAAGCATGATTCTCTCTTTGTTGTCCAGGACTAGGTTCACTCTCTGCCTGTAGGATACAAAAACAATCTACTACTGGATATATTTCAAGTGAGATCAAACATCATTCAACACTGACACGATGGATTTGAACTTAGTTGGACCCACTTGTGGTTTGAGGCCAATTCATGATGGCATAGAAATGGATTGTCGCTAACACACATTTTCTTGTTTATCTGGAAGGTCATGAGAAACTACAAAAGGCCTTGGGTGGGTCAAGTTTAGAAAGAAATTACATGAGGTACCATGTAACCATATGAGGTAATGCTAACATACTACAGTACAATGAAAACGATCTCCCGAGATATCATTAGAAAGCTACATAGTAACCATAATAAAATTATAATTTAGCCTCATAAATCTATTTAAGATCTACACAGAAACCAACAGAAGGATACTACAATGCCCATCGCTCCATGAGAAAGCTCAGGCATCTTCTTGATGGCTCATCCAACCACACTTGGACCCTATGGGAAAAATGAACAGACAATTACCATTTTTCATTCACAACCACCATGTCTAATCTGTTTCTCAGTTAGATCAAAGATAGCGAAGCCTTCATGTATCAGCAATAAACATGTGTCCTGCTCCTAAGTCAAAGTTTAACGAAGGTATGCTCAGCTCTCACAGAGTACAGAAGTAAATTAATTTCACTAATTTAATCACCACATCATTCACATTTATCTTACCTTAAGTATGCCCTTGGCTATTACAGGTCTCTCTTCAACGACTATATCTGTGACATTTTTTTCTGCCCTCATTCTTGTAGCAGAAATGGCTAGCATGAGCAACAAAACGCCCCACATGTTTGAGCCTAAACCTTGCTTCTTGAGCCTTCAATAGAGTTATTCAACAACTGACACAGTAAACTACCTTTCGGGTGACCATGGACACATTTGCTCAGGTTGGACTGAACCAGGTGCCAGGGCCAAGGGGGAAGAGGGTCCATTAGGAAAATGAGTCATCTTTTTACTTTGGGTTTTCTTTTGGTTTATTCTCAATGACAGACATTATGGGAAATGGTCACCAGATGGGCATAGTACTTGTTCCACTTGAAATGGCTTGAATATAAATATAGATGTTAGTGAACACTTTCTATCAGGATTGGAACCCCTGACTCTGTAAAATATACTCTGTCTCTGTAGCAACACTTGAGGACACCTCCTTCTCACTTTTTCCCAGATCATGGTGCTAGTGAAAACATACCTCATGGCACACTGCAGTGTATTTTCTTGAACTTGTTAAGCCTATAAGTATGATGGTAAAATGCCTGCTAAGCTGGGTGCTGCAGAGAATAGTGAAACATAGTAAAACACTTTAGAATGTGACACTTTAGAACGTTTCTCTATTTCCCCACAGATGGAGCTACAGTAGAACAACGGTATGTCAGGTTGAAATAAATGGTTACATTGAATAAGCATGCCTTTAATCCTAGAAGTCCTCTTGAAATGCAGTCAAATCCCATTACACAACAATACAGTAGATGACAAAATGTTCTATTGTCCCATTCCATAGTAGAACCTTTGCTTTTCCTCTGTCAATGAACGGAGGCATGACATGTACACTAGAGGGCAACAACAACTGGCTAGTATTTCCTGGCAGATTGGCGGGTAAAATGTAGCCTACTTCCAAATTCTAGCCACAGACAATTATGTTTCCAAGAAAAATAAACCCTTCTAGATTGGAATGCTAAAGCAAAACCATCTCTCTCTATATTTCCCAGGCTAGAGCTTAGAACTTGCTGTTCAACCCTTAACGTTCAGCAGTTCGATGTGTGCAAGCCATGATGTGTCAAATGGCAGAGCAGTCCTCATTTTAACAGAGTTTAACAGAGTTTCCTCCTCTTGGCTGTGGCTGTAAATCCACAGCCCAAATTGAAAAGAACAGGCCCCCTCCGACACGGAAAATAGTTATAGTTTTACTTTAATTTATCTTTATTTGTGTTATAAACCCAGCCATGTTTCTCACAATGTAAGTTTGCTGGCCAAGATTGAGCAGCAGAACAATCCAACTGCAATTAATTTTAAACAGCAGGAGAAGGAAAGAGAGAGAAAGGAGAAGATGGGGGTTGGGTATTCTTGGCATGCCTCTGTGAGAGTACTGTATATGTGTGGATGCATACCATATGTTTTCTCCCTGTATGTGTGTGTAGGCCTCCTTCTATGTTGGAGAGTATGTCAGAATGAGAGGTTACAACCATCCATCTGCTGACAATGAGAGGGACTAATGATGGTGTAGAGCTGTAGTGAGATAGGTCACATGGTGAACACTGATTCCTGTGAAAAGACAGGAAAATAAATGCAGTAAAAATAGGAAGGAACTCAGTCTTACCCAACATAAATTGCCACATTCATGAACACAAAGGCACACGAACCTCCATGCATCTCATATCTTGATCCCCATTCCACAAACTTAAACTCCAGTGTCAGCCTATACAAATTCACACTCCATGCTGCTATAAAAAAATCACTGTCGGTATTGTCAAATCATCTCAGTCTATTCTTCCATCATCCATTGTACCTATCGGACATCAGACTAGGACAGCGTTTCCCAAACACGGTCCTCGGGACCCCAAGGGGCGTACATTTTGTTTTTTGCCCTAACACTACACAGCTGATTTAAATTATCAAAGCTCTATGATTAGTTGATTATTTGAATCAGCTGTGTAGTGCTAGGGCAAAAAACTAAACGTGCACCCCTTGGGGTCCCGAGGACCGAGTTTGAGAAACCCAGGAGTAGGAGTTTCTACAGACCATGTGACCAGGTGAGGAAAAACTCTGTGCCCTAGTTAAAACTAACTCCTTGTTGGATCTGTATGACATCTGGTCTACATACAGTATAGCAACAGGCCTACTTCCACACAGAATCTGGAGCAACATCAAACATCCACCTCAAAAAGCTCTTCCCTCCTTCCTATCATATCCATCGTGAGTGTACTAGACTCCCAGCACGCCATCCTGTACATCCGTACATGCATAATGAGGGGAACCAATCGGAAGCCCCTCTCTCTTCCCCAACTGATCTGCAGGCCCCTGTCTGTGTGTGTGTGTGTGTCTATCCGTCCTGTCTCCTGTCTCCTGTCTCTTAGTTTCCTCACACTCAGCAGTCGTCAGGGCTGGTTATAGAGATACACTTCCTCTATCCTCTCTCTCCACTAATGTGGTGGTGCGGCGGGAAGCTTCACTAACAGTAACAGGGGTCTGGCTGTGTGTTTGATTCTGTCTGGACCCTCAGGGCTGCAGAAGGAATTAAGGCCTTCCTCCCTGGCCTTCTCTGTCTGCTGGAAACACTGCTGCCTGTAAAATAGGGGTTGGTAACTGTAGGCTTGGCAACAGGGTGGCACCCTAGAGTTGCATATACAATAATTTGGGGGCCCAGAGTAATTCCTGGTCAAGTAACATGGTCAGGGCAAACTACTGGCCCTACTTATACTCAGGTCTAAGAGACAAAACAGCCTATACCCTCTGCTGACACATAATACATGTACATCTAATACATGATGATAAGCTGCTGCTGGAATACGTCAATTTTGAGCATTTGGCAATGTGACACGAACCAGAGGATGGACATCCTGCAATAATGCTAAAATCCCAGCTTTAAATCTTTGTTTTCAATTCAGCCATGTGCTAGATGGCATACAACCCCATAGAATCTAGTCACTAATTCCACACCTTAATAAAAGCTTTATGACCCTCAACGGAGAAAACAGTCATTTTTTTCTATTGTAGTGGTGTGAGGTGAGGGGAGGGGGGGGGGGGTCAATGTTTACATATTTAGATTTGAGGATAGCTAGCGAGTTAGGGAGGCGGCGTGAGTTGACATCATGCCGGATGTGGGAGTTTTGCAATGATCGATGTCCAGCCGCTGACCACATCAGAGAGGCTACGGGGCAAACAGACTACCACTGCTGCTCTCCTCTCTAATCTCAGCCTGCTAATGGAAAACACATGGCCACAGTGTGTGTGTGTGGCTAGGAGGGGGTAATGGCTTCAGTGTGAGCCTGGGACACACACACACACAAAGCAGTGACGCGCCCTGCCTGTGTTCCATTTAGCGTTAGAGAGTCAGACGGCCATTATCAAACCCTGGAGTCTCAGGCAGAAAGCTGGGTGGGCAGAATGGAAGGCCGTATCATCTCAGCAAATTAAGCCAGGATAAAGAGGGTGTGAATAACCATGACTTGGCTGGAAAAAGGAGAGAGCAAGACAGCGATAAGGCAAGCCGGATCTAGTTAGGCAAGGGGGAACGCCAGAGAGGGGAAAGTCCATGGTGGCAACATACGTTTTAGTCATTCTTGGCACAGAAAATAGTCAAAAGAATGCCTGCATCTCATACAATGTACTCAATGTGTGCAACCACTTGAGGCTTGAGTGTATTTATCAGTATGCTTTTGATTACATTGACTGTAGGACATTGGTTCAGCACATAAAAATATACGCTCTGTTGCGCTGAATCATTTCCCTCTCCAGCTTTTGGATAGAAGAGAGCTGAATCTTGTGACCATTTTCCATCCCAATCTCTGGAGCATAGAGAGGTTCTCTACTCCAGGTTGGAGAGGAAGTTAAAAAGCTCTGGGTCTGATTCTGGAATATGTGAAAACAAACCTGGAGACACATTGCCTCCTCTCTATAGATAGTGGATGGGGGTGTGGAAAGAGAGAGGGAAATATGGAAAGAAAGAGGGCGAGAGGGAATGAGAGAGACAGTGAGAGACAGAGAGAAAAGGAAGAGAGAAAGAGAGAGGGGAAGGGAAGGAGAGAGAGAACGTTTGACTGACCTGTTTCCTATTAGAACCAGAGCTCCTTAATACACTCTCAGCAGAATTATGCTGACAAAGGGGGAAAAAATAGTTTAGGCTATTTAAAGTCCCAGACAACTGTTTGCATACCCCTCTCTATCCACCAGAAAACAATCTGGATGGAGAGGGATTGTAGATGGATTCATTATCTCCCAAATTATTCCCATTCATCGGTAATACCATGTTTACAACAAGACAAGATGATAACTAATGAATCATACAACCATAATTACTAGCTAAGTGTCTGCATTACAGAAGCAGTGTGGTTGAATGTCAATAAGGTCAATGTCTGCAAGGAAATGTAATTAGCATAATACAAAAATACCAATAGAAATCTGTCAGTTTAAACTAGAGATTTCAGTTTCTTTTGCACTGGATGCATCTCAATTTACCGCATCCGCTTATGTAACCGCATCTGTGGTGAAAGGTGACAGAGATACAAATGATGTTTGTCAGACCATGAGACATCCCAAAAATATGTAGCGTCCAAATGGTTTGGCCTACAAACTATTATGACCCCTCTATGGGAAAAAGACTCACAAATACGATGGTGTTCACCGTTTTGCTCTACGACCCCCACAAGTGTCTTGGGACTCGTCTGAAGTCGGTACAGCTGATCTGCCAGCTTCTGTCTGTAGTGTCTGAAACAGTTTGGGCTACATACTAATGCACACTAATGACCCCTATGTGTTTTACTCTAGGAGGCCCACAGGCCTCACAAGACTCATCTGAAGGTCCACCGGTACCAGTTGAAAAAAATTATGGAAGCATATATGGAGACTGTTTAGTAACACAACTAAGGGGTTAAATACATGTAAAAAAAATAAATGATTGTGTCCTGATCTTTCTTATATCTCTCAGATATAGGATAGACACTTCAGAGCAAACTTCCTTTAGATTTTATGAGGGGACTATCTGTTGTCCCATGTAGTGAATCTGTTATTCTATGCATTTGTGTCACGGATCCCTCCAGAACTTTCATTACACACACATGTCACCTATTCCACTGATTAGAACCTTTGGTTTCCTTTGGGCTGTCGATTATTGTTCCAATGTCCGTTAGTGCCTGCGAGTACCTGTGCTGTGTGTTTTGGACTTTCGTGCCCTTGTGGATTGCGCAGATGATTACGGGTCTCGTCCCGTGTGTTAATCATTGTGCGTGTGTGTATTTATTCGAGGTACTCCTCTCTCTTTTGATTGGGTTTCAACCCTGTGTTTTGTGTACGTGTTTGTTTGGTCTTCATCCCCATGCCTTTACACGGCACGCCGTAATTTGGCATGAATAAAAAACCCTATTACGCATTCCTGCGCCTGTCTCCCGAATCATTCATACCAACGTGACAAATTTTATGGTCTAATAGCAGTAAGGCTAAATAAAATGTTTCATCAAATAATATATATATATATTTTTTTATACTTCAAGGGGTCTTAAAATTCAAAATCAAATAACAAAGTGATCCTTGTTATGACCTTCTTAAAACAATTCCATATAGCTTAGCAGTACCCCATCCCCCCCTCCCTCCCTCCCTCCCCCGTCTTAGACAGGGCTTCGACTCTTATGGGTTAAATACTGTGCTGAGATAATTGTTTCATTGCAAATCACAACTTTGTTAGCCTACGCTATAAAGGCCTTGTTGTTTCAGTAGAGCAGATCTTTTGATTTAGTTATAATTTACAGAAAAATGTATTATACTGATGTTTCAATATCTGCTGACACTTCAAACCCACATGTTAAGCATAATTACATTATATGACATACTTATTTTAAATATGCAAGACCCCTTATTCGTTTATTACTTACCAATAATCCCTTTTTGTCTTTCATTGACAAATATATCATAATACTGACCTGAACTTTACTAAATATAAGTGTTGCCGAATGTCTATTTGAGAGGTCATGCAATGTGGTTGTCTTCAACCAACGTAGTTTGTCATAATTTCCAATTTGAGTGTAGTGTCATTGTGAGGGAGTTTTGAGTTTTGGGCTATATTATACTATTATAATGACAGTGTTAAATCACAAAGCGAGTATATGTCATTGGAAATATTTAAACACACATGGGATCCCAGCGTTATTTCCTTATGCTGAAACACTGACCTCAGCATGCGGTTAGTGTGTGTGTGTGTGTGTGTGTGTGTGTGTGTGTGTGTGTGTGTGTGTGTGTGTGTGTGTGTGTGTGTGTGTGTGTGTGTGTGTGTGTGTGTGGTTTAGGGAGAGAGAAAACGCCAGCTCCATTTCCAGTAAAAGTCATTTCATAGTTACTGAAGCTCCACATGCTGAGCATTACATTCATTAAATTGCATTCAATGTGACAGCACTAAAATTAAACAATGTCTCTTGCTGACATGAACATCAGACAGTAGATAAGATACCGTGAACAATATGTGTATAGTTTTAAGTCAGGAATGACTATGAAAACCTATGTTGACTTGAGTGAACCTGTACTTCCCTCTCAATGCTGAAATACTCTGCTTAGTCCAATATATAATTTTACACGTCATCTGGTGACTCTCGCTCTTAAAAACATTTTCGCCATGCATTCTAGCTACAGAAACATTTATATTTTATATATTTATTTTTTTATCCCATTTTCTTTTCTGCTTTGCATTGCAGAAAATATTTGTATTTTTTCCCTCACTCATACATTTCTTTCTTTCTTTTTTTTTGCAGTTAGGGCTGAAATGGATACCAGATGTGGATGCAGTCTGTTCCTGTTACCGTGGTAACGCAGGGTTCTGAAAAGACCTTCTAGGTTCTAGGGCTGTTAGCTTGGCTGACTCACTGTTGCTGTTTCTATAGACCTGGCACACTACACAGCCGTAATATGTGCCAAGATCCAAGTTCTGTTTAGACTGTCAGTCAAGTTGTCATTGCACTTCCCACCCACTCTATTCCCCCCTAACAGTTTGACTGTCATACCTGGAAGTTATCCTGTATGGTTTGTTTGTTTTTCTAATACTGTAGTTTACAAATTGCATGAGAAGCTTTGAGCATCTAAATAACGAGTGAACACATATTTTCATATTTCTCTAACCAATGTTTCACTTTGGATGGAATCATAACCATCCAAAACCACAACATTTGTATACAGTACAGGAATACTTCAGAGCTCAGGCCAAAGGCATTGTTTACATTCAACTAAAGTTGATATTTGAATTGGCCAAATCACAAGAAAAGAGATATACACTATCTGCAAACTTTCTCTTTGAAAATACTAGTACAAAAACATTGTGTTTGAAGGTTAGATTGCACCTGTCATTCTCAAAAGACACTGATTAAATGCAGATATGCCTTCTCATTCATTCCGGTCTTATAGGGCATGTTGAGGGAGAGCAACTGTGTGACAGATATTGCAATTCTGGGCTGAGAACCTCCACCATCTGTAAGTTCCATGACAGTACATTCTACTCTGACAATACGTTTGAAACCATTCTTACATTCAATAAGTTATATTAATTCTAACATTCAGTAAGTTCTATAAAATTCTACTCAGCCAAACACTGATACAGTAATCGAGAGTTCTTTGGGATGTGGTGAATTAGTATAAGGACCTGCTCTAGCCTTTTGGGGGCCCTAGGAGAGTTTTAATTGGGGGTCCCCCCACCTTACAGGCAAAACATTTTAGTGGCCCCCTCTTGATGGTGGAGACTGGGCTCTAAAGTCCGACCAATTTGGTTGCATATGCAAATAAATATTTTACTGTGCGACAAGGAGTTTTATTTTGGGAGCACTGTGCAATGAGGAAAACAATAGGCGATGTTGCCTATGTCGCTTATGCCCAGGTTAGTATCACAAACTGAATTTGGTAGTTAGTGGAGGGAGGTCTATTTTAGAAAGGTCTTTACATTAAAAACACAATGTAGAAACGTCATGTGTCAATCAAGACACTTTTAACTGCTTTCTCTGGGTCTGTCTGGGATATGATTGGCTCAGACCTTCACTTTGTGGTCACAGTGTGGTCTGAAGCTGCGGTCGACCTCTGTGTCACGTCTTGACCGTGCCCTAGTTTGCAGTCTAGCTGTGCATAGGGGGCGCATTGTTTAGTCTGTGCTACACACACACACACTCAAAGAAATATACACACACTCGCAGAAAGACACACATACACACGCATGCATGCTCACACACACACGCAGTTAAAAAAACATGGAAGTGGAGTACCAAGTCAGCAGTGCAGGCCCAAGTCAATGACCCGGTCTTCTGGATTCAATTACCCGACCACATGATCCATCCATACACTCCTTCACAGCCTTCTGCCTTGCTCCTGGCTATATCCCCTTTCTATCCCCCAAAAGAGTACAAATATGCAGCGCATGATGCATTAACTTTGGGGTCCTTAGCACAGAGTTCCCACTGTTTTCCCCCATGAAAGGAGCTTTTGTCTCCCTCAGGAGGAGCCCAGCAGTGGGTCCTCTGGCTCTTCTGCCTCTTTGATGATCGAGTGTGACCGTGAAAAAGTCTCTGTATCCTCTTCGTCTCCAGGAGAGAGGCAGCCAGGAGTCACCGGAAACTGTAAAATATCAATTATTGCTAAGAGGATGAATGGTTTTAGGCTACAAATGGGGGAAGGGAGCTATATGTCTGGTTCTGAAATCAATACTCTAGGGCCACTGTGATGTTTGTGTGATGGTAATGATAATATTTTAGCATGCAAAAGGTTGACGGAGGGATAGATTCACAGATTAATGTGAGAGGTGAGAATTTCCATATAGCTACAAGTATCGCTTTTATTTCAAAGAAGTAAATGAAAAAAAATAAAACATTCAATGACAAAAAAACTACTGAAAATCAGATCAGACAAACAAACAAAACAGAATGATGAGTTACAAATATACCATATCGCTGATAATGTTTCTGCAGCGTTTTGAGGCCCTGCTTACAAATATGTACTGTAGCCTGTGAAAGCAGGCAGAGGCCAGTCAATCAGATATAAAAATATGTGTTTTCTGCTTGCTTAAATTGGCACTTTATAATCACACAACTCATATGGTTTTAGTTACATGTACTTAATAACAGTGGTAACACAATAATGCACATCCTGTATAATCCTTTGAAGTTTGATATTTTATATTTCCTATGGACAAAATGATAGCAATTGGGAAAGTCGATAAGATAAAGAGAGTAGGCTATAGATTTCCTGTGTAGCTATTAATGCCAAATAAGTTTCACTCTGCTTCATGCAGTTAAGTGTTAAACAAACAATAACATCGACAGAAAAAAGGGAAACGACAAGCCAAAGACAACTTTACAAAGTACATACTGTGGCTGCAGAGAGCCTGACACAAACAATCAAATGTAACATGAAAGCCAGTTCATTGACACAAACAAAAATAAGTAGCAAAATAATTCAAATAAGCGCAGCTTACAAACATATACAATTATACTGATACAAAAACACCTTCCCGTGTAGAAAAAGAACACTGGTAAAGAGTAGGCTGGCTGTACCATAAAAAACATTTAACATCGAAGGCACCAAAACAATCATAAGCACTATCAAATAGCTCTGAATACTGTGGAATGTACAGTAAGTCTGAATCCACAGTCTGAACCACTGCCACCTTTGTACTACTTTATATTATGCAGATTGGTTAATTGTTTTTTAATTAATAAGTGTTGTAAATATATTCAATACTCTTTTCTACGAGCCACCTCTTGTATTGTAGTAATCCTCATATGTATAAAACCAGTAAAACTTAATGCAATATGAAATGTTGATTAAACATTACATCCCTTTCGGGGTAAGTGTTACCCTCGATTCAATAAGGCCTCTTTAACCAATTAGCTTTAATTAGCTAGCATTATTCAGCTAATTAGCCACACTGGAATTCAAGTTAAGAAAAAGTAAACCTTCTAATGTCTGTCTGTCAGGTAGGTGGATGATTAATCTACTGGTAAAGAATGATTGAAGTATCAAAATGTATGTATAATATTGAATCTGTTGTGTTCCCTGTGGATGTGGAATTGAAACATGTCTTCAACCTTAATAAACAACATTATGATGAAAAATGACAGATAAGCCAATGCCTCTCACAGACTTTCTAGTGGCCAAAGACCTAGTGGCAATACATCTGTCTCTATGTGCTTCTTAGAAAACAATGGCTGCAGAAACAATGCACAGAAACATTTGGAATAAGGAACATTATTGCCTACCCACATTTATTAGTGGGTAAGAATCAAGCTGAAAACTATTGAGTGGGAAAGAATCTAACACTAAGACATTTACACTAGCTGTTTAATTGGTCTGACGAAAGAACATAACAGCATCTTAGCTTTTTTTAGCTGCTTTTACAGCATATCCAGGTAATATAGTGCGTGCCTTCAGAATACAGGGCTATTGCTCTGTTAGGAGGGGAATGACAACAAGTGCTTCCCTAAAAGTTGGCAATGATTACTCATTTCATTGTCAATAAACTGTGACTGACAAAACTGTGGAACAAAGGTACTGTACTTCAGCTAAAACATTAGATTGTGGACAACATAGCAACACAATAAGATACAAATAACTCAACAATCTCCTTAATGGAGTGTTCCTTATTGAAACTGGCTAATTTAAATCAAACAGACAAATACTGTATTTGTATTCTCAGTACCTTGGTTCAACTTGAGACCTCACTTTGCATAGATTACATTTCTATTATTGTATCACATACAATGTTGAGGAAAAACATTTTAAATTACAATTATTATCGGAAATTCCTATATAAATATAGTGGTGGGCATTGGAGAGATATAGTATAGATGGAAGAAAATAGAAGATGATTGTTTGCCGCTGTCAAAACTCTCCCACTGCCACAGTTATGTCCGGCTTTGAAGTGGAAAACTGATACATTTCAGGTATATGAGTTCAATATAATACAAACACACTCCCACACCAATGAGAAGAACCACAGTTTAAACAAAGTTCTACTTACTTTCCACTGGTCCTGGACACACAACACACACACACACACATAATAAATTCCTTTTGCATGTCTCCTTTGGAAGAAAAGTAATTAATTCCCCATTGTCATGTGTGTGAGAAACAATAAAAAACCCTGGTCAATAGGTCTTGGAGTAAAAAATGGTCTATTTGATTATCTGCGGTGGCATAATTGCCGTCTTTGTTGGTGTCTTAGTTTCCAGAGCAGTATCCAATGTCCCTTCCTTGCCTCTCTTTCTGGGAGGCTTTTTGATGGGGGTCTTCTTTGGCGTGACGTCCCCTGCTCCACCACCACCCTCTCCCACCCTGGAGCCGTTCAAGTCCTGCTTCTCCTGGCTCTTGGGGGCGACCTCGGGGGTGGCTGGGTCCGTTGGGGGGACCCCCACACCCACCATCTTCTGGAGGCTGGTGGTGGTAGGCAGCAGAGGCTTGTTTGAGCCCTGGTGGCCTGGGGTGGCCGGAGTGGTCCGCTTGGCCTTCTGCGGAGGAGTGGGCTTCTCCCGGTCTCCTCGGTCCCGGAAGGCTGGGGTGGGCAGGCCGTTGGTCTTTACCAGGCCGGTGCCCTCATTCCGGTTGATGCTCTGCGTCTTCTCCTTGAGCTGGGCCGCCAGGAGTGTGGCGGCCTCGGAGTTCATGTGTGGGTGGATCACTTTTGGGCTCTTGGGCGGCTCCTTGGGGTTCTCCACAGCGGCTGCCTTCTCGGCTGCCTTCTTGTCAGAGTTGGAGTTGTGGAAGTTACCGATCTTCTTAAGAGCGTTCTGCACCACTCCATTTATGTGCTCCATGTGGTTAATATCCTCCCCGGACCTTCCCAACCGGTGGGCCTTGTGTTTGCTGGGGGAACCATTGACCTCCGTCCCCTTCCCTTCCTGGTTCCTCTTCTCCTTGGACGTCTCCTTCAGCCTCTGCCTCTCTTCGCTCTTGGCTGAGCTGTCGCTGGAGCTCCTGGTCGTCCTCTCCTTGGGCACTGTTAGCGCCTTACCCCCCTGGTTCAGCTGCTCAACCTGGGGTGTGGTACCCCCGGTGTTCCCATGGATCCACGATACCTTTGGTTTGGTGGAGGGGTCTGGCGGGCGTGGTTTGGTGGTGGTCTTACATCCCGGGGATGGTGGCTTGCCATTACCTTTGACCTCTATTGTAACTGTGCTGCCACCCCCATCCTCTTCGTCCTTGGAGTTCTTGGAGAGGCGTGCAATGCGAGCATAGAGGGCCCCAATGGCCGACTCAGAGCCGCTGGTGGAGCCCTCGCTGTCGGAAGACTTGAGCAGGGGTGCTTCGCTTCCATCCCCAGCCTGAGGCTTGGGGGTGGTGGTGCTGGTAGCGCTGGTGTCTTTCAGAGAGGTGTACTCCCCTGCATCGTCCTCACTGGGCACAGCTGCTGCGGATGGCTTCTCAGCTGCTGGCTTCTCCTTACTCTCATTCAGTGATTCTATGGGACAGTAAGATATATAATTCATGAGAGTCAGGTTTAGTTTGGATGGTAATGGTGATCATACGTAGGTGGTCAGAATATGAAGTTTATTTCCAAAACGCTATATCCACACACTTTTTACATGTTTTATTTATTTTATTATTCGTCTCTCTGAAATTAAAACATCAAGTAATAGATTTTAAACAAATAAATATCTGTTATTGCCATTATTAGAAAAAAACAGCAATCTCTTTCATAATTTCTTTAAACATTAAAAGCTAATTTACCAACATTTGTAAAAATGGATATGCAGTGCCTTCGGAAAGTATACAAACCCCTTGACTTTTTCCAAATTTTGTTAGGTTACAGTGTTAAAATAGTTTTTTCCCCTCATCAATCTACACACAATACCCCATAATGGCAAAACAAAAACAGGTTGTTAGAAATTTGTGCTAATTTATTAATAAAAAAAAACAAAATATCACATTTCCATAGGTATTCAGACCCTTTACTCAGTACTTTGATGAAACACCATTGGCAGCCATTACAGACTTGAGTCTTTTTGGGTATGACGCTACAAGCTTGAAACACCTGTATTTGTGGAGTTTCTCCTATTCTTCTCTGCAGATCCTCTCTAGTTCTGTCAGGTTGGATGGGGAGCATTGCTGCACAGCTATTTTCAGGTCTCTCCAGAGATGTTCAATTAGGTCCGGGCTCTGGCTGGGCCACTTCAGAGACTTGTCCCGAAGCCACTCCTGCATTGTCTTGGCTGTGTGCTTAGAGTCGTTGTCCTGTTGGAAGGTAAACCTTCACCCCAGTCTGAGGTCCTGAGCGCTCTGGAGCAGGTTTTCTTCAAGGATCAAGGATCTCTCTGTACTTTATTTATGCCTCAATCCTGGTCTCCCAGTCCCTGCTGCTGAAAACATCCCCACAGCATGATGCTGACACCACCATGCTTCACCATAGGGATGGTGCCAGGTTTCCTCCAGACGTGATGCTTGGCATTCAGGCCAAAGAGTTTCATCTTGGTTTCATCAGACCAGAGAATCTTGTTTCTCATAGTCTGAGAGTATTTTACTGAGGAGTGGCTTCTGTCTGGCCACTCTACCATTTTTTATTTAATCAATTTTAGAACAAGGCTGTAACGTAACAAAATTTGGAAAAAGTCAAGGGTCTGAATACTTTCCGAAGGCACTGTATAGTGGCATGTGAGTTATGTTCACATAATTTAGAATGAGTGTACATCATATTTATCTTCTTGAATAATATCAAGAAATGTTGAGGCCTCCAAAAACAATAAACTCACGGGGGTGTCTAAACTAAATTAAATATAAACTGATAGCCATGATGCTTTCCACCACACTACAAGGAGAGATTCATGAATTGGATGACTTTACCATTATATTTCCTGTTTATTGATTCACATCAACACAAGGGACAGGGCTCGATGGCACCTGGTAAGGATAACTAACTATCATATCTCTCTAATTAGCTTTGCAGAAGTGTGTGACTCAGTGCTCAGTCATCCTAGGACGTATTCTTCCTTTACACTTTGACAAACAAATCCCACTCCAAGTGTGTGTGTGTGTGTGCTCAAACATTTGTGTGTGTACGTGTGTATGTGCATGCATTCGTACATGCCTGGATGTGTTTATTTGTGGAGTAGATGTGGCTAATCACAGTGTTTATTGTTCTTTCCTGATGACTCACCTTCATGGGGCACACATTGTTTAGACAGGTCCGTCGTCGTTTGTGTCCATCCGTGTGTCTCTCTGTGTGTGTGTGTGTGTGTGTAATGACTCACCTTCATGGGGTACACAGTATACAGGGCCATCATCGCTGGGTTCCTCCTCGAAGGAATCGAAGGACTCCTGGGAAGACCAGGAGGAGGGGCAGGGCTGCTCCACTACAGAGGGGGGCTCGATGAAGCTGCAGTTGAACGTGTTCTCCGGGTCGTGGTGGGCTACTGGGGGACAGGGAGAGAAAACAAACACAGAGAAGCAGAGGTCAGAGAGAAGTAGATTGACAGGACTACCTTACAAGAACAACAGATCGAGAGAGATGTTGTGGAGTGTGTTGATGTTGTAAGGCACGGTACAGTCTGGCTTGAGTTATCTAGAATGTTTCAATAGTGTTTCATGTCGGATACATTTTTTTTGTGACAATCTGTGTGATTCTACATTCCTTCTACAAACTGCTATTTACTGAGAAATAAGTTAGAGTTTTCCTAGTTACCATTCCAATAGACAGAGAATGCACCATTTCCTAAATGTAGGTACTTTCCCTCCCTCCCGCCTCCCCGCCTCCATCCCTCCCTCCCTCCCTGCCTCCCTTCCTCCTCTTTAGATGTTGATGTATTCTGCTGACCCTTCAGTCTGGGGACAGCTGTGTTCGTGTGGGATGTCTGTGGTTCATCTTCTCCTTTCCCCAACTGGCCCGAGGACTGACTGTGTGTGTGTGTGTGTGTGTGTGTGTGTGTGTGTGTGTGTGTGTGTGTGTGTGTGTGTGTGTGTGTGTGTGTGTGTGTGTGTGTGTGTGTGTGACTGGGCGTTAACTGGACACTAACCACATCAGATACATCAATTTACACCCTTCCCCCTCTACTGGATGACACATGAGCCCATCCGTTTGTTCTCCACTAGCGCTAAGCTAAAACTAAACCCTCTCTTGGCTGGAAGTTCCCCTCCAACTCTCTATGTATTTGACATGATTTATTTAACCATTTTAAGCACAATTCAGCCACACAAGTGGATTTACTGCATTTAAAATCATTGAGGATAAATCAAAAAGTTTTACAACGTATTTCCATTGTGGTCCTTATTGTGTTTGGAGTTTATAGTATGAACGTTGTGGCATGGATGTCATCTCCCAAACTGTAAAACAACCGACCTCTGCTAACACCAACACAACCAGGTGTGGTACAGCTACAGCTAAATGAGTACCAGGAGATGTGCAAATGCAAGAGCAGCATTATTTTATTATTCTCAGAGCACTTGTTAACTAAGCCTCAGGGGTTGGGGGGGTTCTACTAAGCTAACATATGGAATTGTTTTAAGATGGTTATACCATGGATCATTTAGCTTTTATATTTTAGAATTGTAGGACCCCTGTAGGTATCAGATTTTCTTGGCAATACAGACAGTCCAAAAATGTATCATTAGGAATTGGATTTTGAAGTGTCTGTCCTATATCGAGGAGATATACGAAAGCTCAGGATTTGTATATATTTTTTTACACATATTTATCCCCCTGGTTAAAACAAAACTAATTGTTTTAACCGGTATGGGGTCACCTTCAGTCCTGCAAGTCCTGTGACACTTGTGGGGGTCGTAGAACAAAAGGGAGAACATCATCGTGTTTGTAGGAGTCTCATCTTTCCATAGAGTGGTGATATTAGTCTGTTTGGATGCTACAAACAGAATTTGGCACATGGGCGGTACCAACTTCAGACAAGTCCTATGTGGATGTCATTAAGCAAAATGGACAACACTATCGTGTTTGTGAGAGTCTCATCTTTTCCATATTAGTTTGTAAGCTAAACCTTTTGGATACTACATACTGTACATTTTCGTGAGAAGACCGATTTTCGGGATGTCTCCAGGTCTGAAAAACAGTGAAATAGGTGGATAGCTTAAACAGATGGATTTTGATGGGAATCTTTAAATTTTGTTAATTAGATTGACGCAAGGGGACTTTTTTAGTGGGGATTTCCACTGAAAATGGTGGGTACTATGAGGATATCCTGCATACTGCAGAGCCAATCAGAAAGTGACTATTTGTCTATTTCTCAATACTTCTGAAATTGTTCAAGGCATTATATCTGGTGATATCCCAATATTGTTCAAATTCGACATAATACTGCCATGGAGATGGGATTAAATGGAGGAAATTGACGTGATGTAGATTAGTTGGATTGTAGCAATGGCAGCCATTAGAAACAATATAATATAAACAGTGCCCATCCAAATATTTATCCACGGACACAGAAAAGAAAGGCCACAGAAATTCTTTCATAGCAGCTTTTCTTCCAGCTGAAAATTATTTTGTTCAAATTCAATAAAGTAGATACATAAATAAATGGCAGACTTTCTGTTTGGACGGTACGCACTTCATGACTATTGTAACAGCCCTGCTGTGCTAGAGTATAATGAACAGACGACTCCAATGCCATGGAGGTACAATAGCAGAATGTCCCAGTTGACTTAACCAATGTCTGTGCTAGACTATATTACTCAGGACTGATGCAGTGTCTAATAGGTATAGCATAGGGCCTACTGTAAGTAACCACAATTGACCAGTGAACAACAGTGCTACAGTGCTACAGTGAACAACTGCTGTGCTTGAATGTTCACACCAGACTAAAAGTCTGGAGCCGGATGGATTCTTCAGGGAGAGACAGGACAGCAGTGAAAGCCCAAAGCTCAGCCTACACAGAGTCCATTGGACAACTGTGCATTTCTGATGAACCCCAGCTGTACAGGCCTATCATAGCTGCCTGTGAGGCCAGCTACACTGGAGCAGGTGGTCCCGCTCCACATCACTTTTCACAGGGAAGCATTCGAACATGCAACTGCATCCCAAATGGAACCCTATCCCCTATATTATAGTGTACTACTTTTGACCAGAGCCCTGGTCAAAGGTAGTGCACTATACAGTATAGTGAATAGGGTGCCATTTGTGACACACGCGCACACACACAGAGGACTACGGAATGGAAATGGGGGAAGGCAGCCAGCCGAGCGTGAGATAGCTAACTATAGTATAGGGCGTGGAATAAATATGCTTAGAATGGAATGACAAACTATAAGCAGTGTGGAGGTTTTAGAAGAGGAGGGGGGATGGGGGAACGTTTATGTTTAAAGGAGCGGAGGAGCTATATGAGTTATGCAAAAGACAGAGCAAATGTTTTCTTCCTCCCTCCTCCTCCTCTTCCTATTCCTCCTCCCTCTGTTTCTCTTATCATTTGTCTTGGATTGGGTGAGTGTTTGTGTAAAGACAGCATAAAGGTTTTCTTCCTCCCTCCGTTTCCTCCCCTTTTTCATCTTTCCTTTTGACTTGCCATCTGTTGTAGTGTGTTGACCACAGTGTGGGTAAATCATAGGTCTGACACGGGCTGGGGTAAATTTGGCCACTTCCTGTTTCGAGTCCAGTGGGCCTCCTGTGGAATGTTGAAGGGACTGACGGCGCCCCAGGGAGGGTAGAGTTTCAAAACGCTGGCAGGCAGGCCATGCTTCTGTGGGCAGGCAATGAGGAAAGCAAAGCGTCCTGGCTCTCGCTCTCTCTCGATAGTAACTAACGTTACTATAGCAGTCGTCTTGCATCAAAGTAAACTAGCTACCTTTCCCTAGCGTATGCCTTGCAGGTCTGTTTGAGAGAGAGAGAGAGAGAGAGAGAGAGAGAGAGAGAGAGAGAGAGAGAGAGAGAGAGAGAGAGAGAGAGAGAGAGAGAGAGAGAGAGAGAGACTTGGTTTGAACCAAAAACTCTATTCTACTCTCTCCAAATTCCCAAAGTGGTAGTTTGTTCTCCTTGATTTGCTTGATCGCAATCCAGACATGGCACGATATGCTTTGTGCACAAAATAATGAAAGGGCTTGTTTGTTTGAAAGGTCATACGCATAGACTTTTAACAAAATGCCATTTCTGTAGCCTCTGGCGGATTGTTTATAAGTTACAGTAAACTTTGAGGGTGTTTGTGCAAAATGATCTTAATGTCCCATGACACTGGAGGACAAAGACAAAACTGTTCCAGTGTGTGTTTCTACGCAGGCACAATGCAGACAGCTGCTAGCTGAAATAATCAGCTGAAGAAGTGGAGAAGCACATGCTACTCGTTGTGAAAGAGGAGAGAAACAAGGTCACCGCTTTTTAACTCCTTCCCCATCAATGCTCTTAATTGGTAAAGGTAACTACAATATATCCCACAAATAGGGCATTTCTTAATTCCAAAATTTTGTCAGAGCACTGTCAGAGCTCTTCCATCCATGCATTCAGAACCAGTCTAGATAGCCATGATTCAATTTAACTTCTACATAGCAGAGCCAAAACAGAACGGCACAGAATGTGGGCGTGTTTGAAATTTCTAGAGATTCCAGAAGGTTCTGGGTAGACAAAGGATAATTCTTCAGTATGTAGGCTATGTGTAATGTCCTTTAAGCTGACTTGAGATGGGTCCTGACAGACAATCCTATCCCAGACCACGAGACCTTCCTCCACTTCTTTCTCTCCCTCCCTCCACACAGACAGACAGGAGCTACTCTCCCTCCTCTCCTCTCCACGTTGACACAAACAGAGCAGCCTTTGATAAAGTATCACTCAACACCACTCCGACCTCTTGAACACCACACCACTACACTGACCCATTCTCTCTTAATAACACCGCCTTCAGCCCAGCAGAGTAGGAACTCAACTCACTTTCTTAGGAAGGAGGGAAGGAGGGAAATGAGTAAAGAAAAGAGAGAAAAAAGAGAAGGGCCTGTTTAGGGTTGTAATAATATGAACACATGGTATTTAAGGGTGCCAACAATAATAAGCCCTGCAACCAGTGCATTCCTCTCAGATGAAACCCCATACCCATTTGGCAGCCGCAGTACACTTTTCAACCCTATTCATTGTCTGAAAACCACTCCACAGAGAGTCGCAGAGAGAATTATCACAGAGCCAAGGTAAAATGAAAATGCTCTCTCCCTCTTGCTGAAGAGTTAAAGAGGCTTGCAATGATTATGACACAGAAACTATGGGATCATCCAGAGACACATGGAGCATATACACAAACAAACAAGAGAGTATCGTATTGAAGAAAGTGGCTGTAGCTGCAATCCGAATGGCACCTTCTATTCCCTATATAGTGAACTACTTTTAACTAGGGCCCATAGGGCTCTGGTCAAAAGTAGTGCATTATGTAGGGAATAGGATGCCATTTAGGATGCAGGCTCTGTCTTGGCATGGTTGAGGCGGTAGACTATGGGGAGGAGGGATTGGGGCTTACCGACTACTTTGGGCAGCTTCTGTCGTCTCAGTGGGATCTGGGGGAGTTTGGTGCTGATTCGGCTGAATCTTCCACACAGGATCCGCTTGGCTTTTTTGCTGTTGGTAGAGTTGTCTTGGTCAGGACTGAGGGAAAGAGGGAGGGGTGACGCCATGGAAAACATACTAAATTACTAAACACCACAAACTGATTCAAATGTGGGTAATGTTCATCTGTATTGACACGCTTGCAGTACAAGCAACATTTCATGAAGAAAAAGACCACACACAATATCATACTGACCCATTTTTGTTTGGCTACAAACGATATGCTATGCAGGGCCTGCCGTTCTTCCTTATCATGTGAACTAACCAGGAAAGACTTTAGACCCTTATTGTAACTTATAACAAGGACCTTTCCTCCAGGCCCTAACTGTACTGTATGTACTTTAATACTATATATTGTCACTGTCAAAAGAAAGCAATGATATAAGATAAAAGGGCAAAAAACTATTTCAAAGGATGGAGCCATCTGCATGAGTTACTAGCAAGGAAGGCAAACGGCCCACTCTTCCCTTCCAACCCATCCCCATCCCATCCCTCGACCTACACCAGGCCTGTGTCTGTCACTCACTTGTGGTCATCTTTATTTCGGCAGAGGCAGCAGCAGCAAAGCAGTGAGAGGAGGACAATGAGCAGAAAAGAGACCAGGGTTCCTGCCGCGATCACGCCCATCCGCTGGTTGGGCTCTGAAACAGCAGACAGACACAAGAAGGGATTTTTGGGTGTGCTACACTGGTGCAGACTGCCAGTGCCAACCAGAGCCATTTGTATAATATATCTGGTCCCAACTAACGTTGCTCTCTGTCAGAACTCCCTGAACTCCCAGAATCAGAACTCTGTGGAACAGACAAATTGACTTTCATCTATTAAATCGCCACCCACATTATCTATCTCCTGTTGTGGATTCTACTTCTGAAATGTCTGTCAAACCACATCTTTTCACTTTTCTATCACTCCTCTACTACACTCCCTATACCGCCATAATTCATTGATGATTTATTAGCACCCCTCCCTTTCTAAGCTGGATACACTTAAACAGAACAGCAGTCCATCTATTGCATAAGCATCTCTCAGGGTGTGACCGAAATGGCACACTATTCCCTACATAGAGCGCTATACTGTTAACCAGAGCCTTATGGGCCCTAATCAAAAGCAGTGCACTGCATACGGAATAGGATGCCATTTCTGACGCACGCTTCATTTCCACAGTATACATGCACTGTGCAGCCAGATGACGCCATCAGTGAGATAACCAATAAGTTAGCAGATAGATAAATACTGCTGGCCCCTGGCCCTCTACACCCCTCTTCTGTCATAGAGGCTGTGGCTGAACGGAAGTGTGGCCTGGGTGTGGCGTGTAAGGCCTCTGTGTTCACAGCTGGAAAAAGGAAGGGACTAGCCTGGCAGAGCCCAAAGGCCTGACCTGGTGACATCATCACTGCTTCCCAACATGTCCATTTGGTAACCCTGTTTCCTCAAGCTGCTCTCCTCCCTCCATCCCTTCTCTTTTCTTCCTCCAGCTCTCTCTTCCTCTTCCTCTTTTCTCTCTCTCCAGCCGGACAGGAACAGGGCCAACAAACACAGAAGTAAAAAAAGGACACCAGGCAGTCTGGAAACACCGTTAGGCTCAACTCTACTACATTGACCTGAATAGACATGTGTGCTAGTGCTCACTGTCTCCCCCATAGGGCTCTGGTCAAAAGTAGTACATTATATAGGGAATAGGGTGCCATTTATGACGAACTCCGTCACCGCTATCGACTGGCTATTTAGACAAACAGTTCAAGCAAGGGGTTTGGGACCTGTATGTGCAGTGCACACATTTGATATGTTCCCTATGGTTTCGTGCAGGGGTGTGTTTTCTTTATGTTGTGCATTTCTTTCCAAAATATAATAACGTCTTAATCACTAGAAGCAACAGGGTTTGAGGCCGCAAGTACTCCGCTAAGAATGCCTTTTTTACATCTACATTTTAGGTCTTGCAGCGTGGCTGACTTCAAAAACAGTGACCTAACATTCACCCAGATCTGTAGAAATGAATGAGGTAATAAAGAGAGGGGTTCCCTTATGTAGGTTGCAGAGTGTGTGTATGTGTCTGTCTCTATGTGTGTGTGTGTGTGTGTGTGTGTGTGCGTGCGTGCGCGCACGTGCATGTGTGCGCGCCTGTGTGTGTGTGCACATGTGTGTGTGACTAAGGAAAGAGAGTGGGTTGGTTTCCTTACGTAGGTTGCAGGCCCCAGACATTGGGTTGCAGTTCTTGTCATGACAGGAGCAGGTCTGGGCACAGTTCACACCATACTGACCCATCTGACACGTCATATTGCAGCTAGAAGAAAGAGAAGACACTAACAACTTAGTTACTATGTCCATGCGAGACACATACAATTAAATAGACAGTAACACAGGGATTCAAAGACAGTAAAAAAAAAATTATAATGACAATATGATACTGACTACTTCCCTGTACTGACTGAATAAGCAATGAGTACAGCCAGGAGTTTTTCCTGAACATGTGACCTGACCAGGGTTCTAGAGATATGCTAGAGGTCTAGGGGCTAAAGTGTTTCCTGATCTGGTCAAGTAGACAGGAAACTCTAGGTGTGAAGCACGGATGAGTGGAAAAAAACAGTAGAGAAAACATGTCATGTTGGACACTCTCTCTGGCAGTGAAGCATCAGAGGAGGAAGAGGAGGACCACCCAACTAGGTGAATTTGATAAAAATAAGAATAATGAAACATTTAAAAAGTTATTATTTTTTAGATAAAACTATAATACATATATTCACGTCACCAAATAATTGATTAAAACACATTGTTTTGCAAAGAAGGTCTACAGTAGCCTCAGCAACACTCTGTAGGGTGGCACAATGTTGTCGCCGGAGGACAGCAAGTTTCCGTCCTCCTCTGCGTACTTTGACTTCAATATAAAACCTAGGAGGCTTGTGGTTCTCACCCCCTTCCATAGACTTACACAACTTCCGGAGGATGTCCTCCAACCTATCAGAGCTCTTGCAGCATGAATTGACATGCTGTCCACCCAATCAAAGGATCAGAGAATTCATTTAGTACTGAAACCATAAGCTACAGCTAGTTAGCACAGCAGTGCATAAAATGTGGTGAGTAGTTGACGCAAAGAGAGAGAAAGACAATAGTTGAACAGTTTTCTACAAATGAAATTCTTCAGGGAGTGAAGGAGCTAGCTAGGCGGTATTGAATGTGTCAATGTCTGTCACCTTGCTTACTCAAATTTCTCTCGACCTGTGCACCTACATTGTAAACTTTCATTCATAGGCTAGGTTGTAGCAACCTCTTTATGGGTATAGGGAAAATGTTAGTATATTGTAGTAGCCTAAACCTATCGATGTTACATTGAGCTGGGTAAATGGAATATGAATGACAGTCATCCAATATGCTATAATAGAAATAAGGCCATGTTCATAAAAAAAAATTGTCCTCCCTCATCTTAATGGCACCGACCGCCACTGATCTCTGGGTATTGTAGCCATGAAGGGAAGCGTAAACATTAAGATGTTTTGGTGAAAGGTCTGACTCACTAGGTCCCGTAAAATCCCGGCTCACACAGGCACTCTCCGGTAGCAATGTGACAAACGCCGTTAAAACAGTGGCTGCAGTCATTCTCACAGTTATCCCCATAAGTCCCGTTGGGACAGCGCACCTCACACCTACCGACCAGGAAGACAAAACAGGAAGGAATGTTGTTTATTATGGTCATTGTCACAATAGCTGTGAGTCATGTATCAGAACCATTAGCACAACATGAAAGCCTGTGCCAGTACAAGTTCAGGTATTTGAAATAGTAATTATAATGCAGTATCTATGTAAATTACATTTTGACATGCTGAAAAGTAGACAACAATTTATATTTTCTCTAGCTTTGTATTCAAGTGTACAGTGAGGGAAAAAAGTATTTGATCCCCTGCTGATTTTGTACGTTTGCCCACTGACAAAGAAATGATCAGTCTATAATTTTAATGGTAGGTTTATTTGAACAGTGAGAGACAGAATAACAACAAAAAAATCCAGAAAAACGCATGTGAAAAATGTAATGAATTGATTTGCATTTTAATGAGGGAAATAAGTATTTGACCCCCTCTCAATCAAAAAGATTTCTGGCTCCCAGGTGTCTTTTATACAGGTACTTTTTTCCCTCACTGTATATTAGCATAACTGTAAGTCTTTGTTAAAAGTTATGTTTTAAAGTGTTGTACTAGAGCAGGGCTGTTCAATGCTGGTCCTAGAGGGGCCAAAACACTCCTAGTTTTCATCCTCTCCTTCGAATCTGGGACTGATTCAGACCTGGGACACCAGGTGAGTGCAGTAAACTATCAGGTAGAAGCAAAACAACTGTTTACGTGTGTGTATGTGTGTTTGTGTTTCCATTCCAAGTGTGTGTTCTCTCACCTGTCCCCGATCCAGCCGGGGTTGCAGTGGGAGCACTTTCCGTCGATGCGGTTGCAGAAGTGGCCGTCTTTACACGGGGGACACACGTCCAGGCAGTTCTCTCCGAAGAAGCCTGGCAGGCACATCTGATCACACTTGGTTCCGTTCCAGCCCCTCTCACAGGTCACACACCTCCCCTCTGTTATCTTACAGGGCTGCTGGCCTTTACAGTGGCCACACCTGGAGTCAGGACATGAAGGGAGAGAGGGCATCAGGATGGTGGTTGAGACATTTGCCTACAAAATGGCACCATATTAACATAATATTCCCTATGGTGCACTACTTTTGGCCTGGCCTATTGACAGCAAGACTATTTGGTAACATTTTTATAGCGAATCTTTGTATTGGTATCTACACAGTTTAGCGGGCCCTGTATATACATTTCCAGGAACCTGTAAGAATTGTACACCTCCATACTGCCTTTTCTTATAACATCTATGACATAGAGGTCAGAGAAGTGTGGGAAAGCGGCTAAGTAGCAGCTCATGTATAGCATGAGTTCTATAGACTTTGAGCAAGGTAAATCACTTAACCTGAATGGCTTCAGCATATTGGATGATTATTATGAGATAATGTGAATACCAATTCCACAGTATCGCCCCAATACACTTTTACCTATCATGTTTAAAGTAACTGTCTAGTGAAAATCTCACTTTTAAAAGTTTATATTCTGTTCATTCATACCCAAATAATGCTGTTGACTCTTCCTTGGCTCCCGAGTGGCACAGCGGTCTAAGGCACTGCATGTCAGTATTAGAGGTGTCACTACAGACACTCTGGTTAAAATCCAGGCTGTATCACAACTGGCTGTTATTGGGAGTCCCATAGGGCAGCGCACAATTGGCCAAGCATTGCCGGTGTAGACTGTCATTGTAAGTAAGAATTTGTTCTTAACTGACATGCCTAGATAAATAAAGGTTAAATATATATATTTTTTAAATCCTATACTCGCATGAATCATTTTTATGACCGGTATACGCCCACACCATTCCAACACAGAAAAGCTGATTTTTTTAAATACTTAATTAATATTTCACTCATATTGTAATTATTTATAGGTCATATTTTATAGAAATCTGTAAACACTGGACAATTATTTTAAGATATGTTATGGGTTATCAGCTGGAGCGTATGTCAAATCACACTTCCAATCAAAACTCCAAAACCACAATATAATACGTATCAGGAAAAAAACATTAACAAAAAATTAAGAGAAAGCCCTGTTCATAAGAATCCACAGCTTTTCAGTTTTCCATCTGCTACACTATCATGAAAAATGTCTTATGTTCGGTTATAAAGACACAGAGTAATGTTCTCCAGTGGTTCCTCACCTGTTCCTGCAGTTCTGTCCGTAGAACCCTGCGGGACACGGTTCCCTGCAGAACTTCCCCCGGTACCCAGGTGTGCAGGTACATGAGCCATCCGCCTGGTTGCACTTCCCATGGATACACTGACAATACCTCTCGCACCGGGGGCCCCACAGTCTCTCCCGGCACTGGCAACGACCCGTGAACTGCTCGCATGGAGAGTTATTACAGTTACACTGGATGGCACAATTCCTCCCCGACCAGCCTGGACTACAGTTACACCTTCCTGTGTTCTGGTCACACACAGAGTTGAGACTGCAGTAGCAGTTGTTTGCACACTGAGGGCCCCAGAAGCCATATTGGCAAGTGCATGTGCCTGTGTCCTGGTCACACTTGCCCTTCTGGCAGAGGCAGGGCTTCTCGCAGTTGGGCCCCCAGCGGTTGGGGTTGCACGTGCACTTGCCTGTCACGTCATCACACTGTCCGTTGGGAAAGCATTGGCACTTGCCCTTGCAGTCGGGGCCCCAGAACTGGGTGGGGCACTCTGGGAAAGGAGGGATGAAGTAATATCAGGATATTATGGTGAGAACATCATAAGCGTTACACAAACATTAATTTGATGCCTTATATCTAGGTGAATATGTCCTTTCTGATGTTTTAGGACAGGATGTGTGAGATGTATCCAAAAAACAAGGTGCTTACTTGTATCACAACTGGCTCCGAAGTATCCATGGCGACAGCGGCATTCATTTGGCCTGACGCATACCTCATTTTCCTTACAGGTGAAGTTACCTTCACAGAGAGCTAGGGGGAGGATGTACTGAATCACTACATGTCCACATATTAAACATTGAGGGCTGGTTTCACCGACCCGAGAACCTCCACTGAAATCGTTTTTTAGTCCAGGACTAAGCTTAATCTCTGTCCATGAAACAGGCCCTAAGTGATATAAACATATAGAGTTGAAGACGGAAATTTACATACACCTTAGCCAAATACATTTAAACTCAGTTTTTCACAATTCCTGAAATTTAATCCTAGTAAAAATTCTCTGTCTTAGGATCACCACTTTATTTTAAGAATGTGAAATGTCAGAATAATAGTAGAGAGAATGATTTATTTCAGCTTTTATTTCTTTCATCACATTCCCAGTGGGTCAGAAGTTGACATACACTCAATTAGTATTTGGTAGCATTGCCTTTAAATTGCTTAACTTGGGTCAAATGTTTCGGGTAGCCTTCCACAAGCTTCCACAATAAGTTGGATGAATTTTGGACCATTCCTCCTGACAGAGCTGGTGTAACTGAGTCAGGTTTATAGGCATCCTTGCTCGCACACGCTTTTTCAGTTCTGCCCACAAATTTTCTATAGGATTGAGGTCAGGGCTTTGTGATGGCCACTCCAATACCTTGACTTTGTTGTCCTTAAGCCATTTTGCCACAACTTTGGAAGTATGCTTGGGGTCATTGTCCATTTGAAAGACCCATGTTCAACCAAGCTTTAACTTCCTGACTGATGTCTTGAGATGTTGCTTCAATATATCCACATATTTTTCTTCCCTCATGATGCCATCTATTTTGTGAAGTGCACCAGTCCCTCCTGCAGCAAAGCACCTCCACAACATGCTGCCACCCCCGTGCTTCACGGTTGGGATTGTGTGCTTTGGCTTGCAAGCCTCCCCCTTTTTACTCCAAACATAACGATGGTCATTATGGCCAAACAGTTCTATTTTTGTTTCATCAGACCAGAGGACATTTCTCCAAAAAGTACGATATTTGTCCTCATGTGCAGTTGCAAACCGTAGTCTGGCTTTTTTATGGAGGTTTTGGAGCACTGGCTTCTTCCTTGCTGAGCGGCCTTTAAGGTTTTGTCGATATAGGACTCGTTTTACTGTGGATATAGATACTTTTGTACCTGTTTCCTCCAGCATCTTCACAAGGTTGATTTGCACTTTTCACACCAAAGTACGTTCATCTCTAGGAGACAGAATGCATCTCCTTCCTGAGCGGTATGACGGCTGCATGGTCCCATGGTGTTTATACTTGCATACTATTGTTTGTACAGATGAACGTGGTACCTTCAGGCGTTTGGAAATTGCTCCCAAGGATGAACCAGACTTGTGGAGGTCTACAATTTTATTCTGAGGTCTTGGATGATTTCTTTTGATTTTCCCATGATGTCAAGCAAAGAGGCACTGAGTTTGATGGTGGGCCTTGAAATATATCCACAGGTACACCTCCAATTGACTCAAAGGATGTCAATTGGCCTATCAGAAGCTTCTAAAGCCATGACATCATTTTCAGGATTTTCCAAGCTGTTCAAAGGCACAGTCAACTTAGTGTATGTAAACTTCTGACCCACTGGAATTGTGATACAGTGAATTATAAGTGAAATAATCTGTCTGTAAACAATTGTTGGAAAAATTACTTGTGTCCTGCACAAAGTAGATGTCCTAACCGACTTGCCAAAACTATAGTTTTGTTAACAAGAAATGTGTGGAGTGGTTGAAGAACGAGTTTTAATGACTCCAACCTAAGTGTATGTAAACTTTCGACTTCAACTGTACATATGAAAATACTGTGCTATGATGTTGATTTGCTCTATACATACGTGTCAAACATTCCTCTCCTATCTGCCCCCACCCGCTGCAGCACACAAAGCCTGGTGACCTGACAGAGAGGAGAAGAAATACGAGCATGTCAGAGAGGAAGAAAATAAGCAAGGAAACTTAAACAGACACTGGAATATAACAACACGCCACCACCCTGCACATCCACTACTATTCTTTCACCTCCTCAGTCCTCACACTTGTCCTTCATGTGGCAAACGCTCAAAACTCTAAACGTCTGCGCAGCATTTGTTCTGACTTTCTCCATATGCTTTCCATGTGCAAAGAAATGGGTAAATATGAATAACACACTTCTCCCATAAACATCCTTCTCTCCAAAGCCCCTTCAACCCGACCTCTCCTGCCCGGCCTGTCAGCAGTCAACAGTCAGAACAATAGTAGCCTCTGAAGTGCTAACCCAGGGAGACTATAGAAGAGCAACTCCAGCAATAGCTAGCTAGCTACAACCACAGTTCAAATACTTTAATGTGTGATTGAACCTACCAGGCGTGCCTGAAGGGTGATGTTTTGCACCTTTGGGACTATCCCATTTATCCAGTGTGTCAGTCAGTCTCAATCAAGCAAAGCTTTGGTATCAGAAAGAACACAAATACGGTTTAAAGATGACCCCATGTCTAGCCAGGAAGGAGTGAGGAGTGGGGAGTGAGTTTAGAGAGGCAGTCTTTGGCGGTCTAGCTTGAAGCAAAGCTAGATCCCCTCTGCTCTGCTCTCTTCTCCTCTCCGCTCTGCTCTATCAGGAAAGGACAGATGCTTCTCTTCTTCCTCCCACACCACTGACCTCTCAGAGGCCCCCGCCACACTTTTACTTCCTCTAAAGTGTTGGGGGCGGAATTCTGCCTTCAGTCATGGTGTGCGCGCACGCACGCACGCACACGTGCACACAGATACACACAAGCGCTGTTTTCCCCCTCTAAAGCCTGGCATTTGTTAAAAACACTATCTCAGCCTCTCTGTTTTGTCTCAGACCTGGGTCTGTCACACAGAGGGAGAGTCTGAGGGATACTGGTCTTATTCAGGCCTACTATTCTGGATTGGGTCTAAAGATGCAAGAATGAGCTAAAATACATGGATAAAAAGCTGTGTTGGTTCATTTATACCTCACAAGAAGCTGTTTGTAAAGTATAAATCAAATCTCCTTTCAGTGAAGCATTTCCAAGGAGGTCAGTGGTATCTGCGATTTTAGATGACCCCATCTGACCTTTGACATACAGCTCAATTCATCACAGCTCTGGAAAAGAACACATTATGTTCATTGTGTAACAAATGAGACGTTTTGAGATAAAGCAGGACTCACATTGGTCTCTCATTATCAAAGCAGGACCCACATTTGTCTTTTGTTACTCAAATTAGCCTAAACTTTATTGCCCACAGTATTGTTACATTTGGCACTTTGAACAGTGTTCTAGTACTGAACACTTCATTCAACAACATATTTGTTTCTCGACACTGAAAAAATCAGATAGCAACTTTTCTCAATTTGTATGTTTTTTTTCTCTCACTTTCCCATGGTACTTTATGATGCATTGAATACTGACAAACAATGATGTGTGAACCAACGTTGTTAATGTTGTCAATGGCCCCACTACAGTCAGCGAGCTGATTTAGTAACACGAGGATACAGATAGGAAAGTGCTAAGCAGCAATGATAAATGAACAACTACTTCCCTCAATTCTTCCTGTGAGCAGTCAACCCAGTAAAAAGATTAAACAAAATGCACAAATGAAAGAAAATGATAGGGGGGTGGGTGCACTGCAAAAAAGCAATCATGCAAGCCAGTAAAAACAATAAGAATAGGATTGTGGTAGAGACTTTAAATTGAGAGTGGGGCCAACAGTAAACGTGTGTGATTGCATTGAAGATAAAGGATTGAGAATAGTTGACAATAAGCACTAACACTCCTCAGGGATTCTAAATGTTAAAGTAATGACCTTCAAACCAACTATAGACATTTGGGCAACAACTTTGACAATAAAGGAACATGTTTTGCCCATGAGGCACTGTAAATGCTCACCATTGTCTATTGAGTCACATTCTATCACATTCTAACACGAAAGGTAAGGATAGGCGCAGGCAGGGCCCAGGGGTCTACTTGTAATGTCATTTAAATGTGTATAATGCCAGATCACAGAAGGGCTATGACCTCTATTATGGAATGCCAAAATGTCAACAGATTTCACACAATCTGGTCCTACACCGATTCTCCTTTGACATGTGGTTTTCAGTCTGCAGAGTAAAGGTGCTAACTGGTGAATAAGAAAAGTAGGCTTAAGCTAACTTGATGCATCCCCTGTCTATAAGTTCAGTCTATAACTTACCTTTGTTTCTGGTTGCTGCAGCCATACCATTTTGTGTGGTTATTTTCAGCCATATAGCTGATGCCACGACTTCAGGCCAGTGACATTAAATATATAGGGCCTGGAAGCGCCCCCTATGTGAAATTATAGAACATTACGCACGGTTCCAGATGTAGGTAGCATCTGGATGGCTGCTCCTCAGATGGACTCCTCCTTGTGTAAGGAGAGTGCATATGAAAAGAAATATGACCAACTAGACTACACAATATCGAAAATGAACTATTTTAGGTAGTGGAGGGCAAGAGAAACCTGTAATCCCGAGTCTAAAACAAACTTTTACAATGTGAGCAGTCAATACTCAAAGCACAATAGTTCAGAATTTTACCTGAATAATCAACAAGTAACCTAGTAGTTGCATTGCATGGAGAGCGACAGAGGCAGGCAACTCTTTTTTTATCAACAGAAGCCCGTTATTCCGCGTCCACAGTGCAGCTATACTTACCCTGGTAATTTGCATACATTCCTGCCTTTGGGATTGAGTTCTTGACTAAAACTCAAAGAAAAAAATAAACAAACCACCACAACAACTTCAAAAATGATCTTCAATTCCATTTTACAAGAAACAGCATCCTTCTAGATGCCTCTTTCTCTCCGCATTCCTCCTCTCCAGAAAACGACAATTGCTCCTATTCTTCTGCTCTCCAGGGTTGCGTTTATAATCCACGGCGGTAAAAAATAATGTTTTGTTATTGTGGGAACTAAAGAAGCTTTATCCAAGTATTCGAGATATGATCCAGGTTCCAGTTGGGGAGAAAAGGCTTACCACTGCGCCATCTATGCCATCGACGTACCCAAGAGTTGAAAGAACGTGTAGCGACACCAAACCACACAGAGCACAGTTCCAAAGAAGTTATAAAACCCAAACTTGAACACGCAATTCGATCTCCTCAAACGATTACTTTCCTTCATTGCTGATTTGTAATATTAAACCATTCATTATCCCATACATTTTCAGAAGAATAAGGAAGAAAGAAAGAGGCATCAGGAAAGTAGCGGAATCCAACAGGCATCCTCCTCCGACAATAAAAGCACCCGCTTACTGCCATCAACCATAACTTGACCACAAATATTATGTTTTATGCCCAGTGCTATGGAATAGGTAAAAACGAAATCTTTCGACTGGTCGAGGCAAAGATTCCCTTTTCTTTTCTTTTTTAAATCGAAGATTAATAACGTTTTATGTCTTCTCTTTCTATTGCGCTCTCATGAGTGGCGGGGGGCAGGCACTTTCTGATTTGTTACTCTATTCTTGCCTGCAGTTAGTTACACAGAGTTAAGTGAGCATACTTTTTGTGCGCCACAGTTGATTTCTTTTCAGAGAAAAGAGGCGATAAGCAACACACGAAAGTGGGTGTGCCACATGGGGACAATATGACATAGGCCTAGGTCTCGTTCTTCAATGCCAACCTTTCCTCAAAATATAAAATATAATACATACGCCTACTTATAATAATAATTATTATTATTATAGGGTGAGTACTGGTAAAGTGGGACACTTTCTGAAAACCCCCCAAAATGATGCAATTCTAAATAAGTCAAGAACTCTATGACACTACAAAAAAAATAAAAAAATAAAAAAGATTAAACACAGGATGGATGATTGTCCTTAGACCAATTTTTGGGACACCTTGATTGGCAGAGCAGGACACTTAATTATTTAATATTAAAATAGAGAAATTAAAGAGTAATAAAAATAACTATTTTATAAGAATAACAGTAATTATATCAAGTCTCAAATGTATTTATTGACATTTTTGTAATATGAATGTTAGTCCCAATTAATAGCCACAATTTGATATTTTATGGCCAACTTCATTGTATCGAAATTTGACAGAAAGACTACCGATTAGGCTATACTTTTGCACGGCAATGGCTCCCCCGTCTGTTTCATTAAATGAACTGGCAAAATAACCACAGAGAGGACTGTGGGTTATTAGTATATAGTTTTTCAGTACAACATTAGTAAAAAAAATTATCTTATATTGAAGGTGCAAAATTTAGGCTTACACAAAAAGTCACTATTCCATAAGATTTCATGACAGGGGACAGATTGATGGTCTTGCGCGCTCAAGTCCACCTTAAAGTCTTGGCCAATGAGGTCTCAATAAAGACGTGTCGAAATTAACCTAATACGTCAAAATCAATATGCATGCGTCAGGGTTTTTCCACCAACCGGTACTTCAGAATTAAACTACTGTAAATATGCATGAACGGAGTAGATACGAATACGTGTGGCAGATAAATGCGAAACTAATTTAAAACAGCCCGCAATCGATGCAGGGCTCACCTGCTTAGTTAGTTCCGCTGAGACCAACGTCTTAGCACCTCAAAACTCATGTCTTATGTCAAAACTGTACCTGCCCTTACTCGGGCAGGCGTGGATATAAACGTCAGAAGACTGAATACCCTTTCTAACCGAAGAGCACAGTCCACTGTCGCCTCAACTCAGAGTGACCAGGACGTCACCAACAGAGAGGATGCGGGCGCACAGTCCTACCCTTCAAGGAAAAGCAGAAATGCTTCCTCCTCTCCAAAGATCTCTATTGACTTTGAGCTGACACAGGAAGCATACAAGAGTAAAGACAATTTAGAACTGCTCAGAAGTTTGGTGGTTTTCAAACTGTGCTCTTATGACCTTTTGGTTGATAAGAATAAGGAGGTATGGTATAAAAGCTGTGTGCTGAATCTGCATTCAGTTTTTATTTGTTTTGTTGTTGAGAAGCTCAAGTTGGTGAGACACATAAACTGTATTAGAGACACTTTACTGCATTTGATCTGTCTCTACATCCTGCTGTGGTGGTTTCACTTTCTGATCTGTCTGTCCTTTAAAAGGATGCTGACTCATAATAGAAGACAACACAGAAGGCCCAAATGACTTTCTAAATGCAGGAGAATCTGCATTTTATAGAATATATAAGAAACAGAATATAATGTAATTATTTTTCCAGTGAGGGAACTCTTATTTGAAGTGGTATAAGAAAACATAAACATAGTTGTTTAACATTCAGTTAACCTAAATGGTGTGCATACAGGTGCAGGCAGCAAGGAATCTATTACCTCTCTTCCAGTAATCCTGTCGTCTACCTAGCATGCTGTGTGCCTATCACTAGATAACGTTACCACCAAGCGGTTATTTAGAGTGTGGAATTACTCCCTCTTATAGAACATACCTGTGCCTGACTTGCCTGGCCCTCCTCCCACTGTTTGCTGTCACCTTGAGGTTCTCACCTCCAGTGAAATTTCATAAAACTGCAAAAGACGGTGTTCATGGCAAATGCAACAACAACGTTATGAAGCATTTATAAAGGCTTTATTACCATTATTACCACACAATTATTGGCTTGATTCAATCCGTAGCACTGAAGATCCACAGTAATAGCGCGATTGAAATTTAAAGGAAATGTTTACTTGTTTGCGGGGACTGAATTCACTGTAAACGCTTTCATTTAAATCGCGCCGTACCGCAGATCCTCAGCGCTACAGCTTGAATCCAGCTCTAAATGCATTTCACTTTTTTTTCTTAGCTGATGGATATCAGTAAGTTCCTACTGGGGAAGAAGGCATTTGAGCAGTTTATGAAGATGACATTCTATGGTCAGTTTGTGGCGGGAGAAGACCACAAGTCCATCAAGTCTCTGATTCAAAAGAACAGGGCCTTCGGAGTGGGCTCTGTCCTGGACTACAGTGTAGAGGAGGACCTCACAGAGGAGGATGCAGTGACTAAAGAGATGGAGTAAGATATTGCTTAGTCCCCTAAAAATGCTGTTCCTAACCTATATAAAATGCTGTTCCAACAACTTAATCAGAAGGAATATGGGTGGTTGTTTGATGAATGCATTTCCTGTCATCAGTTAGGTTTCGATAAGGATTACGGAACATAGAAAGTACTGCAGTTCTGTGTTATTCACTTCTGAAAGCACACAAGCATTGTTTTAAGCAAGCCAAGTTCTATTTTTCACACATACCGATTTAGTTCCCCAAACTAATGTAATTTCCTTATTTTGTATAAAATCGAAGGCATCCACATCTAACGACCACAAGTATAATTTTCCCCTCGTTTGAAGCCAGGGACATGCTATAATTTGATATCCCTCTTAGGATGTAAACACTAGTGTGTCCAGACCCCATTGGTCGGTTTGGTCAAGGCCCTCCTCGGTGGATTGGCTGGCCTTTCGGAACTCACTCTTCAGGAATTCTGTCACATGAGTTGATCCCAGCTTTGATATAAGCCTGACAGGCCAGGAAAAACTTACACAACCGTTCTCTCTGAGGAGAGCTGTAGTTTTGATGTGTGAGATAATGGCACTATGTACTCACACTGTGAGTTAGTTATGCTAAGGACATTTGTTTTTCTTCTTAGCTTAGTTTCCTGGCCCGTCTTTGAAGGACAACTTTAACTTTGAGGTTATATACCTAAAAATAAATAAGACATCTCTCTCTCTCTCTCCATACAGTCACTTTATTGCTCTGCTTAATTTTGGCCATCAAAGTCTCAGTCAGGCCTCTCTGTTGGTAAAACAGACCTGCAAGGCATACGCTAGGGGAAGGTAGCTAGTTTACTTTGATGCAAGACGCCTGCTATAGTAACATTAGTGCTTGACATGCACTCCTATGACCCTCCAAAGAGAATCTCACTGATCAGCTACAGTAGGACACAAACATCAGGGATGCTTGGCCTTCCAGGAGAATAAAATAGAAAAGTATAGAGGTTTCACAAGCTCATACATGTACACACAAATATGCAAACCAACAACCAAACCATCACCCAGATATTTACAGCTTCATCCCAAGCATGTAAAACGTCTGGCACTTACAGTCCAGACATGCCATCATACCATTCAACCTCCTTCTGTTTAAATGCACTGACAGTGACGTCCAAAAACCCACCAAACTTAGCACCAATAACCACCAAAATACCCAATATAGTGTCCTGTGACGTCAGTCAGCTCTTGTGTCCTGTGATCTGTGATGGTGTAGTGTGTCTGAGTGCCCTTTCCGGAAGGTCAAAACATTGGCAGGGAGACAGCTCAGGTTCAGTCAGTCTGGGGCCACCTGTGGGTAGATGTGTGCTATATACACTGGCTTGTGCCTCAAGGGCAATATGGTTCATAGAATGGTGTTTATTTATAGAAGTGGAACGGGGCTTGATGTGTGGTCACAAAGGAATTGAATGTGTGTGTGTGTGTGCGTGTGTGCGCGTGTGTGTGGAGAGAGAGCTCTTATAATACTTTGTGTCCATAACACTATAATACTAAACTTTGTGTCCATAACAAATTAATAAATTCTCTTCTTTTCTTTTCTCATTGTCAGCTCATGTGTGTCTGCTACAGAGAAAGAAGGCATGGGTAAGTCTGTCCTTGCGTTGTTTTGCTCTCATTTGAGCCCAAACTATATGATGCAACTGGTTGCAATAGGGAGGGATGCTGATGTGTTTGCTTCCCCCTGCAGGCATGGACCACAGAGAAAAGCAGTACAAGGCTCACCAACAGTTTGGGGACCGCAGAGGGGGAGTAACCGGCGCCAGGACATACTTCTACGCTGATGAGGCCAAATGTGACCAACACATGGAGACCTTCCTAAAGTGTATCAAAGCATCTGGTACACCTGTGGATATAAATAATACGAAAAGGCTGGGTGGTTGTGATAGAGTTTTTTATTCAGTGACTAATAGTAATAATAGTAATTACCATGTACCAATTTGTAGTTTCTTGGCATCGTGACACTCACTAATGGACACTTATGAACTCAAGACCGTAATTATTATTTAGCAAAATATCCCTCTATGTAACCTTAGATTTTAGACAACACTATGCAAAATGCATCAGCTTCCTATTCCCATGAATTTATATATTGCTGTTTTTGATTGATATTACTGTGGCTTACACTGAGCATGTGTGACCCATCAACCTTCATCCAGGTGGGAGCTCTGTGGATGGCTTCTCTGCCATCAAGATGACTGCACTGGGACGACCTCAGTTCCTGGTAGTTAAGGGGGAACTCACCTCATTCAACATCAATGTGTAGCACACACTTAGCTGATAGTTGACTCTCTGGTAAAGTGCTTTAATGCTTGTATTTTGCTCTCTACCTCTATAGCTCCAGTTCTCGGAGGTGCTGGTGAAATGGAGGCGTTTCTTCAGCTTCCTGGCGGCACAGCAGGGGAGAGATGGCATGGAGGCTCTGGAGCAGAGGCTAGAGCTGCAGCCACTACAGGTATACAGAACACACAGGGTTGGGGAGTAACGGATTACAAAAAAAACTGTAATCCGTTATGGTTACCAGCAAAAATATTGTAATCAGATTACAGATACTTTTGAAAAACTAGATGATTACTTATAGGATTACTTTTCAATTCAGAAAGAAAGTTTTCTCAATGACTGTAACGAGTGCGCTGAGAGTCAGGAAGCAAGTGTTATAAATAAATTAACAAAACAATAAACACGAAACACAAACAACGCACTGACATGAAACAGAGTTAATAACACCTGAGGAAAGAACCAAGGGGAGTGACAGATATAGGGAAGATAATCAAGGAGGTGATGGAGTCCAGTTGAGTGTCATGAGGTGCTGGTGTGCTTGACAATGGTGACAGGTGTGCGGGATAATCAGCTGCCTGATGACCTAGAGGCCGGAGAGGGAGTATACGTGACAATGACATTCAAATCAGAATTGAAAAAAGGCGCAAGTTTAAATTTGTTCGGCGTGAGCGAGTCTGACCACAAGTCAGAGACCACTAAGTATAACGACACAAGGCGAGACCCAGATGCAGACACAGGAGGCAGATGGTTTGAGCTCTGATATTTATTATAGTCCAAGGTATAGACAAAAGGCAGGTCAGGGACAGGAAAGAGTTCATAGCCAGGGCAGAGTCCAAAACAGTACAGGGCGGCAGGCAGGTTCGATGTCAGGGGCAGGCAGAGTGGTCAGGCAGGTGGGCTCAGTCAGGACAGGCAAGGGTCAAAACCAGGAGGATGAGAAAAAGAGAGTGGGGAAAAACAGGAGCTGAGAGAAAAACGCTGGTTGACTTGGCAAACAAGATGAACTGGTGCAGACAGACAGAAAACACAGGTAAATACCCAATGGATAATGGGGAAGATGGGCTACACCTGGAAAGGAGTGGAGACAAGCACAAGGACAGGTGAAACAGATCAGGTTGTAACACTATGATGACACACCAAATGCGTTTGATGGATTGCAGGAAAATAGGAATAGGTTTTGTAGGCTACAGTCCAAGCTATGTCTTCCAATGGTGCGACTGCTGTCGGCATCAAAAGATTATCCAACTTGAATAAACGCTTGGAGTTTAGGACAACAGCAGTGGTGAATATCACCTATTATTGATATCTACATAGAACATTGATGTGAATCACACTGCTGCTCTCTCATTTAGCTATTTGTATTTATTACGGATCCCCATTAGCTGCTGCCAAGGCAGCATCTACTCTTCCTGGGGTCTAGCAAACAATTAAAAACATGCCATTACATTTCACAACAGATTTCACAACACATTAAGTGTGTGCCCTCAGGCCACTACTCTACTATCACATATCTACAACACAAAATCCATGTGTATGTGTGTATAGTGTGTATGTTACCGTGTGTGTGTGTATGTGTGTGTCTGTGCGCCTTACGGATTGTGGTTGTTGGGGATCGCAGTTCACCAATGTATGTGTGTATTTCAACCCAATAATGGTAGAATTTAAGAAGTTTAAGCTGCTTGTCAATCATTGTTTTTGTGACCAGTGGACAGCCAGTGAAAAATGCGCTCTTGAAACAGCTGCGGATCCCAGACTATTGAATAAAAGTTTGAGGGAGTTCCTTCGTTCTAAACTCCCTTTGGTATTGTGTTCAATACTGTCAAAAACTAGTTTAATTTAAGTGGGGCTTTTATTGCTCAATCTAATTCATACTGATAAAAAAACTATTCCATAGGCCTAACAGGCACATGCTCAAACTCGCACACTTTTGATAGAACAGCTGCAAATCATCGGCATATCGAAGTGTCACCAACAAAAATTGAAGCAATAGGCCTATAGCAAATGCAGCATATGGTATTCATTTGTCACATGCAAATTGCACTTTTCAGTAGTGCTCAAAGCTTGCCATTCCATGAGTGCAGCATTTATTTTTCACCGCGAAGCAATGACCCCAATCAGTCCTCCATGACAACAAAACATAAACAACAGAGTAGGTTAATAAGTCCTTCGTTTTTGGGTTATGTTCAGGTAAAAAAATTGGCTAATCTATATTTCCAAGTCTTGAAGATCAAGAGGTATTAATTAATTGGAATGACAGGATATCTGACAGACTTTGTTTTTTAATGTAAAGATATGGCCTAATTGTATTATTATCTGTAGTAGAAAGCTATGGGTTAGAAGAAGCCTACATAACCAAGCCATAAAGTAAAATGCAACATCCATTTATGGCCAGCAATGTAAACTCTCAAATGTATTGTCTCTCAAATGTCATTCAATTGGTCATGTTCATTTTTGTCTTCTTCTAATGCCTCTTAAGGGGAAAGCAATCTAAAAGTAACTGAAAGTAACCAGATTATGTTACTGAGTTTGGGTAATCGAAAAGTTACGATTCTGATTACAATTTGGGAAGGTAACTAGTAACCGTAACGGATTATATTTAGAAAGTAACCTACCCAACCCTGAGAACACAGTTTAGATGATCACCCCTTGTTTGACCTATTTGATCCATTGAGATAACAATGTCGTACTATATATACGGTCAAAAATGCCGATTTGTCCATACAGGAGTTTATGACCACGCTGGGGGCCACAGGTGACTTCCATGGCTGGTTCACTGGAGAGAAACAAGGATCAGGGTAAAAAATAATACCACTAGTTAGAGAAACTGTATTATGTCATAAAGCAGTAGAATAATTGCCCTTGCATACTTTGTTGAAAAAGCCCCTTACAACAACTATATTTGACTTACTAAAAGCGGTCTCTCTCTGTGCCCCTCCAGAACCATTGACAGGCTGGACTGGAACAGCCTGATCGACAACAGAATAAAGATATCAGATCTGCTGGTTGTCCCAAATTTAGAGGTAAGCAAGGCACGGCAAAGGCAATGAAAGTGCTCAGAAGATAAGCACCATTTGGATTTGTTTCATACTTAAGTGGTTCTGTAAACACCTCCAAACCCTGTCAATTGTTTGAGTAAAGAAGTTGATAAGATTGACCATTCAGTTTAGAGTTGATCCTAGAATGTTGAACGAATGTTTGAAAGGAGTTACAATTCGTGACTCACTGGGCCTGAACTGGTTTGAATTGGCACGCCATTCCCTATGTAAGCATTAACACATGACAGCTGTGCAATTCCAGGGAATAACCACACACCTCAGCGGTGTGAGAAGGCTTGAGGCCATGTGTTAATACTTACTTATCTTAGCTTAGACAAAACCAGTCTGTTGAAGGTAAAGGCCCTCAGGTCTGTGTGTGTGTGAGCTATCTGTCTCCAGTGTTAGCTCAGACTGTGTGATTCATTGAGCCTCAGGTAAGGTATTTTAGGCTCTCCTTTGTTTGTTTGTCCAGACAGGTCAGCTGGAGCCCCTGCTCAATAAGTTCACAGAGGAGGAGGAGAAACAGATGAAGAGGATGCTCCAGAGGCTGGACGTACTTGCCAAGGTAAACACAGGGAGGTCAAAATGCTATATGAAACCATGCCATGTTTATGTTTTCTTCAGCAATGTTAGGCTATGTCACGTTACATCACGCCAGGTCATCTTATTATCTCCTAATTAGCTACCAGTTCAGTTTCCTTGGTTTATTGAGAAAAGCTCTGAGCTCATGTGTGGATTGAAGTGGAACTCACCTGTTCTGGCTGTCTGTGTTGTAGCATGCAGAGGAGCACAGTGTTCGTCTGATGGTGGATGCAGAGCAGACCTACTTCCAGCCCGCCATCAGCACACTGACTGTGGAGATGCAGAGGATCTACAATAGAGGGAAACCTGTCATCTTCAACACCTACCAGTGCTACCTCAAGGTTAGAGACCCATTACGTTGCCATCCTTACAAATCTTGTTTGTCACATCACAAGGAAGTTGAAGCCTGGGAGCTGAGGCTACTAGAGACCCTTTTAGACAACACATGCAATCAGATAGAGAGGAGACACCCTGTCACTGAGTTTCCATGCTCATACTGTATGTAGTCATGTCATACCAGCAGCTCTCTGAAACACATAATTTGAAGGTTTGCTTATAAACAGCTTATACGCCATTATTATACAGATTACTGTTGTCCCTAATATCCTTCCATTGTAGGAGGCCTATGATATCGTGACCATGGATGTTGAGTTGTCGAGGCGTGAGGGATGGTTTTTTGGGGCCAAGCTGGTGCGTGGGGCTTATATGTACCAGGAGAGGAGGAGAGCGGAGGAGATCGGATACGAGGACCCCATCAACCCTGACTATGAGACCACTAACATGATGTACCACAAGTAAGGGATGAATGTGCTTAATTAGTTACTCATTGTAAATGAGTATATAAAAATACATACTGTACTGTTCAATTCGTATTAAATAGCAATTGTTTTTAAGATCCTGTTAAAATGATGAATTACCTATAAACTAAACTCTCTGAATTGACCAAAAGTAGAGCACTATGGGGAATTTTTCAGTCACAGCTGTGTGACATCGTTTCACACAGAGAGCATTTTGGTTAGCATTTTTTTATTTTAGTCAATGAGCAGACGCTCTTATCCAGAGCAACTTACAGGACCATCTAGGGTTAAGTGCCTTGCTCAGGGGCACATCGACCAATTTTTCACCTAGTTGGCTCAGTGATTCAAACTACAACCTTTCATTTACTGGCCCAATGCTCTTAACCGCTAGGCTACCTGTTGTTTACTTAACATGTCTGTCATGTCTGTACTTTGTAAGGTGTCTAGACTACATCCTGGATGAGATTGGACTGAACAGAAATGCCAATGTCATGGTTGCTTCTCACAATGAGGACACAGTGAAGCACACCCTCAGGAGGCAAGTCTCATTACTGCAATGCATGGCCTTAGCTTGATACAGACACAATGAGGATGGCTCTCTGCCTAGTTTTCCTGCTCAAACTCTAACACATGTGGTTATTGCATTTCTATAGAGCTTTTCTCATGTTGAAAGTACATACTATGTATGTGGAAAGCTAACAGGTCCCTTTCACCATTAGTGCTAATTAGAGCTGTTTGCACATACAGTAACAAAATGTGTCCAAAGGACGTCTCTATGCCCGGGTACCTCATCTCTCAGTTTCATGGACTGTGTCTACGTCACTGTCATATACAGTTGAAGTCTGAAGTTTACATACACCTTAGCCAAATACATTTAAACTCAGTTTTTCACAATTCCTGACATTTAATCCTAGTAACAATTCCCTGCCTTAGGTCAGTTAGGATCGCCACTTTATTTTAACTTCTTAGGGAGCGGCTCCCGAGGTGACGGTTTTGGAGAGTCTGGCGTGCCCAAAGTGAAATGCATGCCACTCAGGCCCAGAAAATAGGATATGCACATAATTAGTACTATTGGATAGGAAACACTCTGAAGTTTCTAAAACTGTTAAAATAATGTCTGTGAGTATAACAGAACTGATACAGCAGGCGAAAACCCAAGGAAAATCCATGCGGATTTGCTGTTTTTTAGATTACCTTTTTCTCCTGGCTGCCTATGGGATTTGCTGTTATCTAGGACTCAGACTGCAGTACCTATAGCTTCCACTGGATGTCAACAGTCTTTAGACAGGGTTTCATGGCGTTAGGTTGAATTAGAAGCGAATAGAAGAAGAATTTAGAAGTGGACCCAGGAAGTCAATAGAATGACATGAGCGTTCACGGTTTCGTGCGCTCTTTGGTTTTTTCCTTTCCTATCGTTCAGGTTATCATCCGGTTGAAATATTATAGTAAATATACATAAGAGTGTACCTAAGGATACATTATAAATGATGTTTGATTTGTTTGGACAAAGTTGATAGGTATAGTTTGAACGCATACTCTTTGACGGTTCAATGGGCAACTCGACGGTGGATTTTCTGAACATAACGCGCCAACCAAACGGAGATTTATGGATATAATAATTGACTTTTTCTAACAAAAGAACCATTGGATGTCTTCCTTGGACACTTGGGATGCCCTCAGCAGAAGTTCTTCGAAAGGTAAGTGATTTATTTTAGCTCTTATATGGGTTTTGTGTGACCCGCGCTGGATATGAATTTATGCTAATGTGGAAAATATGGGAGGTGCTATCCTCAAACAATCAAATGTTGTGCTTTCGCCGTAAAGCCTTTTTGAAAACTGACAACGCTGTGATATTGCCAAGAATCAGAGCTTTTGATGACTATGCAACACTTGTATATTGATGAATGTTTAATAATTCAACTTTTGGATTTTGAATTTGGCGCCTTACATTTCCCCGGGTAGTGTCGGGAACGGGGCGCTAGTGCGCCAGCGCTCCTTAATGATGCTTAAGATGTTAAAGACACAGTCAACTTAGTATATGTAAACTTCTAACCCACTGGAATTGTGATACAGTGAATTTTGAGTGAAATAATCTGTCTGTAAACAATTGTTGGAAAAATGACTTGTGTCCTGCACAAAGTAGATGTCCTAACAGACTTGACAAAACTATAGTTTGTTAACAAGAAATTTGGGAAGTGGTTGAAAAACGAGTTTTAATGACTCCAACCTAAGTGTATGTAAACTTCCGACTTCAACTGTACCATACAAAGATAACTATTATATTTTTCCTTTTCCTATTGTTGACACAGGATGAATGAGTTGGGCTTGACTCCCACGGAGAACAAGGTGTACTTCGGACAGCTGCTGGGCATGTGTGACCAAATCAGCTTCCCATTGGGTGAGACTGACTAACTGATTGATTGGTTAATTGATTGATTGGTTAGCTTCCCAATAGTCCAAGTTTGCACTTCCCATGCCTACAGGACAGATTATTGGGACGCAGGGACAGACAGAGCTCTTTGACCTCACAGAGCGCTGCTGATTTGATGGCCTATTGGCCCTGTTTAGATTACATAGGATTAGTATTGGCCATTTCTCAATAGCAGTCAGTTATTTGTGTTGACACATGGAACCTTATGATCCTACAATGTGTACATATGGAGTTCTGGGACTTGCACTGATACATTATTGACAAATTGGCCATGATTACTGTTGGCTCACAGCACTAGTTTGTCAATCAAAGACAATGTATTGAACTAAATCAGGGATGATCAACTGAGGTTCTGGGGAGCCACAGGATGTGAAAGCTTTTGCTCCAGCCTAGCGAAGACACTACTGGTTCAACTTTGTGTGGTCTAAAATTTAAGTGCACGATTAGTTGAATAAATTCCCAACTCACTAATTCCATTACACTAGCCAAGTATAATATTTATTTGGTTTGTACTGAAAAGCTGCCCCAATAAATGTCATTCTCTTCCCATCTGTCTCTCTCCCCCAGGCCAGGCAGGTTTCCCTGTCTATAAATATGTTCCATACGGGCCGGTGAATGAGGTGATACCGTACCTATCCCGTCGTGCCCAGGAGAACAGGGGCTTCATGAAGGGTTCCCAGAGGGAGAGGGAGCTGCTGTGGAAGGAGCTAAAACGCAGGCTGGCCTCAGGACAGGTCTTCTACAGACCTCAGCCTGAGCCGGGACTATGAAATCACAGCTAGCTAGCTGTCTGTCTGTGCTGCTTACTCTCTTTCTAGTTCTCTCTCTTTCTGTCTCCTCTCTCGCTTTGTCATGTTCTCTGTCTTATTGTTACCGACTACCCCTCTCTCTGTTAATCTCTCCCCCTTCCCCCTAGCCATCTTTCTCCCCCTCTCTTTCCCCCACTTCCCTTTCTTCCTCTCTCTTAATTCTCAATGTAAGCATTCCTCTTGGTGTCCTCAGCATCCTCAGAGCACTGCATACATCATATGGGCATCTTTACTACTCTAACAGGACTCCCTAAAATGTCAGGCTGGCCCAGTCTACCCGTCACTCGCTGCTTTTTATAGCTCTATTTATCCTGGAGAGGGACAACAGTAATAAAAACATAGCAGGCTTGATTTAAATGGCAGTAAAAGATCCATCAATATCCCTTTTACTTTATAATGCTTCTTGAGAATACAAAAACCTCTGAGGAGTATTTCTGTAGATATCCTACATAATGTTTTAAAGGTCGTATTGTATAGTGTTCTTTGGAAATGTGTACTGTACATAAATCTAGGGTGAGAAGGTATACTTGTCTACACACACTGGTGCCTCTGCAGTACTATATTAAATATTTCTCCCATAGACAGAGCTAGTTTAGTTTGAATCAATACGAATTTATTGGAACTAAATACTGTAAAGGGTCTGGAGGTTTTGTTCTCCAGTAGCCTAGTTTTTTTGTGTTCATAACCAGGGATGCAATTACAGTACTGTATATGATTCTGGACATCAAATAACTGATACTGAGTGTGCTATTTATTTGTCCATTTGGCATGTAAATTAATGACATTTTAAATATGTTGGATTTTACACTCCAACCTTGTCTCTTGTAAATATACTTAAGCTATCTGTGAAAAGTCGTTAATTTTGTTTATTCAAAATGTGTTTCACGAAGTGAGTTTATAATCAAAATGGCTGACAAGAAGAATGTATGGGAAAACGCACAAGGCCTCAACAGGTCTTGTACAAGTTGAAAGTAAATTGAGAAATCAAAGTTATTGTCCTCTTTTGATAGCCAAGCTTTTGAGTTAGACTCCCAGTATGGGTCATTTTGTATGAATGCACACAACGTTGAACTCTCAACACATCAACAAGTCTTGTTAAAGAAAGCAAATGGAGAAATCACAAAGTTATCGTCCTCTTTGATAGCCCAGCTTTTAAGTTAGACTCCCAGTATGGGTAATTTTGTGTGATAATTGTAGGTTAATGCCTGTTTCATTACTGACAGTCTATTAATATCTCAGTCAGAAACTAATCATGCTTCCCAATAATTATCACCCTGCGACTCTGTGACAGAGACAATCCTTCTGCAGATGTTCATTACATTTCTGGTGATATTGTTCTCTCACACTGAATAGGGGAGAGAGAGGATGTGTTATTCATTGTAAGCAAATTGGTCAGAAAAACTCTTGTGTTACAGAAACAAGAAAAAGGTGGTGTCTAATGTAAGGGCTCAATTCAATCTGTATTGTTAGAGCTCAAAGTAAATTTAAAGGCAATGTTCCCACGTTCACGGAGACTGCATTCACAGTAAATGCTGCAAATGTTGGCTCATTCGGAAATTACATTTCAATATCAAAGCGGATCTTCCGCGAAACTTCAGCAATATGTCTATGTTCTGTTTTTTGTTTTTTTTCAACTCTTCTTTTTGATGTTTTTTTTTATTTAGTAAGGAAACAATGGAACTCCAGATCTACTGACAGTACCTTCTAAACTGAGCTGTTCCTAATTTACTTCATGTAATGAATGTTGATGTTTCTTATGCAAGAGGATGACTGTAATCTCTTAATATGTGGGCAGCAGGTAGGGTGGCAGGTAGCCTAGCAGTTAAGAGCATTGGACCAGTAACTGAAAGGTTGCTGGCTCGAATCCCAAAGATAACCTTGAAAAATCTGTTGATGTTCCCCTGAGCAAGGCACTTAGTCACTCTAGATAAGAGTGTGTGCTAAATGACAAAAATATTAAGTGTGTTGTTTCATGAGAGCCCCTGTGGTGGTGGAATGGTTCAGACTGTTTGTTTTGCTTGGGCATTGAGTATAGCAGAAAAGTCAGGTATAGTTTCTGACGTCGCTATGCTCAGGATTGCTGAGAGGTGAGAGTCAGTAAGAGATGATCTTGTTTGTGGTTAGGATTTAAAGGGTGTGGGACCTGAAGTCGGAGATTGCAGAGTTTTTGCAAATGAAAGGAAAATAAACTCAGCAAAAAAAGAAACGTCCCTTTTTCAGGACCCTGTCTTTTAAAGACAATTCGTAAAAATCCAAATAACTTCACAAATCTTCATTGTAAAGGGTTTAAACACTGTTTCCCATGCTTGTTCAATGAACCATAAACAATTAATGAATATGCACCTGTGGAATGGTTGTTAAGACACTAACAGCTTACAGACGGTAGGCAATTAAGGTCACAGTTATGAAAACTTAGGACACTAAAGAGGCCTTTCTACTGACTCTGAAAAACACCAAAAGAAAGATGTCCAGGGTCCCTGCTCATCTGCGTGAACGTGCCTTATGCATGCTGCTAGGAGGCATTCGGAGTGCAGATGTGGCCAGGGCAATAAATTGCAATGTCCGTACTGTGAGATGCCTAAGACAGCACTACAGGGAGACAGGACAGACAGCTGATCGTCCTCGCAGTGGCAGACCACGTGTAACAACACCTGCACAGGATCGGTACATCCGAACATCACACCTGCGGGACAAGTACAGGATGGCAACAACAACTGCCCGAGTTACACCAGGAACGCACAATCCCTCCATCAGTGCTCAGACTGTCCAAAATAGGCTGAGAGAAGCTGGACTGAGGGCTTGTAGGCCTGTCGTAAGTCAGGTCCTCACCAGACATCACCAGCAACAACGTTGCCTATGGTCACAAACCCACCGTCGCTGGACCAGACAGGACTGGCAAAAAGTGCTCTTCACTGACGAGTCGAGGTTTTGTCTCACCAGGGGTGATGGTCGGATTCGCGTTTATCGTCGAAGGAATGAGCGTTACACCGAGGCCTGTACTCTGGTGCGGGATCGATTTGGAGGTGGAGGGTCCGTCATGGTCTGGGGCGGCATCATCGGACTGAGCTTGTTGTCATTGCAGGCAATCTCAACGCTGTGCATTACAAGGAAGACATCCTCCTCCCTCATGTGGTACCCTTATTGCAGGCTCATCCTGACACGACTCTCCAGCATCACAATGCTACCAGCCATACTGCTCGTTCTGTGCGGGATTTCCTGAAAGACAGGAATATCAGTGTTCTGCCATGGCCAGCGAAGAGCCCGGATTTCAATCCCATTGAGCACGTCTGGGACCTGTTGGATCAGAGGGTGAGGGCTAGGGCCATTCCTCCCAGAAATGTCCGGGAACTAGCAAATGCCTTGGTGGAAGAGTGGGGTAACATCTCACAGCAAGAACTGGCAAATCTGGTGCAGTCCACAAGGAGGAGATGCACTGCAGTACTTAATATAACTGGTGGCCACACTTTTGATTTTGACCCCCCCTTTGTTCAGGGACACATTATTCTATGTCTGTGGAACTTGTTCAGTTTATGTCTCAGTTGTTGAATATTGTAATGTTCATACAAATATTTACACATGTTAAGTTTGCTGAAAATAAACTTAGTTGACATTGAGAGAACGTTTCTTTTTTTGCTGAGTTTGTGGATTTCCCTCAACTGCAAGATAAAGAATGGTTGGCTGATTTTGCCTTCAACGTGGACATCATGGCCCTCATGAATGAACTGAATTCCAAACTACAAGGGAAGGGCCTTTTTGCACATCAGATGTACAGCCTTGTCAAAGCCTTCAAGGGAAAATTACTCCTCCTAACCCACCAAGTAGATGCCAACAATCTCACCCACCTTCTGACACGACTAGTCTGTTCCCTATCAGATGACCAGCGGGAGAAGTATACATCGCTGCTGCATGCTTTGAACAATGAGTTTTCTTTTGAGGATTTCAAAGTGTGGGAAAATGACATGCTGTTGGTTTCCTCTCCTTTCACCTTCAATGTGGATAACGCTCCCACTGACCTGCAACTTGATCTTCAGTCTGACGCAGTGATTGGAGAACTATTCAAAACAATGTCACTGACAAGGTTCTATGCATCTCTCATTTAACAAAACTTTCCAAAGATTAGGAGTCATGCTCAGAAGATGTTTGTACTGTTTTCAGTGATGAAATATAACAAGTCAGGGCACAGATTATTTCTTACTGACTCTCACCAATCCTGCACAAAGCGACGTCAGAAACTATACCTGACTTCACTGCTCTAGTCAATGCCCATCAGAGACTTCACTCCTCACACTGATTGAGTAGTTTAAATGTAATATTGAGCTCTTTCTCTTTATGGTGTTTTTGTGCATACCCATTTATGAGAGTTCTGTCAGTGGTGCTGAATGCAGTGTACTTTTCCCTCTGTGTAGTTCATTGCATGTTTAATAGTGAAAATAAACCAATTTGGCACATTTGGGAAGTCTTTATACAACATTTTGAACAGAAATGCAATGGTTCATTGGATCTAAAACTTTTCACCAACAATGCTGCCATCTAGTGGCCAAAACCTAAATCGCCTGGGCTGGAATAATGCATTATGGCCTTTCTTTTGCATTTCAAAGATGTTTCAATGGGGCAAATAACGTAAGAAATAAACACACAAAGAAAATACTGCAAAGTTGCTTAGTAGCTAGAAGCAGAGCTGCCATGTCTGTCAGCGCCATCTTGCCTCAAAAAAAAAAAATATGAATAAATAATCGATACATGCAACAACTTGTTCAACTACAAATCTTTGTCTAGTTATCGGGGCTACAGGACAGCTCTTTTCATTATTTTGTCTGCAACACTTTTATTAGCTTGCAATTGTAAAATATGTACCTTGTAGCAGTCAAGGGCATGAAATCAGCAGAAGGCAAGGCAGGTTGATGTGCTCAGAGTGTAGATTTATTTTACAGGTCTTGGTTAGCCAACGTTGAAAGTTAGAATTTGCAAATTCAACAATGAGTGGTTTGGAAGGAATCAGTGGCTAACTGCAAGCATGGCAAAGCAATCTATCACTAGCCTGCTATTCATTGTAGTGGGTGGTCCAAGTCTGGGTTTAACGGTCCCTATACCAAGCTTAAAATAACAAACATGCAACACCACGGGCCAGAACAGTTTGAATACATTGGGCCATGCTGTCAATCCAGCATGATTTCTGCCACGTTCAAAACAACTGCAAACTCGGAAATCTCAGACTTCAGTGAGTTCAAGACAACTGGGGGGAAAAATATGATAATAAAATAACTAGCTCCAACTGGGAAAATAAGCTTTGAACGGTCATCCAACTCGTAATTCCAAGTCAGGAACACGGGCCTCATTCTAGAAATCCGACCTGTAGATCACTTACGTCATGATTTGACCTTGTTTCTCCCCCCCGAGTTCCCAGTTGTCTTGAAAGCACCATAAATCCAGAGAGTTCTGATTGTTTTGTAATCAAAATACTTGCTCGACCTGTGTTGATTGACAGTTTGCCGGTCCAATTAGACTGCCGAGTATACGTTTCACTAGCCAATCTGTCACATTTTTTTTTTGCAAGGGCGATGATGTGGCTACATGTAGATTAATCCATGTAGACTGCCACAAAATGAGTGACATAACCAGGTCAGATCATTTTAAGTCATCAGTCTCAAGTCAAAGTCAAGAGTCTTGAGGCTCCACTTCAGAATAAACTTCCTTATATATTTTTTTTTTTATTTGTTGGGACTGTTGTTACATTGTTTATTCAATGTGTTTGTATGGGCTAACAGCAGTAAAGCAAAGAATAATGTTTTATACTTCAATGGGTCTTAAAAATCTAAATCAAATAACAAGAGGATCCTTGGCATGACCCTCTTAAAACAATTCCTTATCAAATTTGGAGGTGTAGCGAAACGCTTGTGTTCCTAGCGCAAACAGTGCAGTAATATCTAACAATACACACAAATCTAAAAGTACAAGAATGGAATTAAGAAATACAGAATATAATACTCGCAAACACATTTAGCACAAGTTATTCGAGGTGTAGCGAAATGCTTGTGTTCCTAGCGCCAACAGTGCAGTAATATCTAACAATACACACAAATCTAAAAGTACAAGAATGCAATTAAGAAATACAGAATATAATATTAGGATGAGCAATGTCAGAGTCCAGTGTGTTTGTGTATATATATCTGTAGAATACGTAGGATAGCATAATATATACAGTACAAATCAAAGGTTTGGACACACCTACTCATTCAAGGGTTTTTCCTCATTTGTACTACTTTCTACATTGTAGAATAATAGTGAAGACATCAAAACCATGAAATCATGTAGAAACCAACATTTTTTTTAATAAATCTAAATATATTTAACATTTTAGATTCTTCAAAGTAGCCACCCTTTGCCTTGACAGCTTTGCAAGCGCTTGGCATTCTGTCAACCAGTTTCTTGAAGTAGTCACATGGAATGCATTTCAATTAAAAGTTAATTTATTGAATTTATTTCCTTCTTAATGCATTTGAGCCAATCAGTTGTGTCAAGGTAGGGGTGGTATCCAGAAGATAGTCCTATTTGGTAAAAGACCAAGTCCATATTATGGCAAGAACAGCTCCAACAAGCAAAGACAAACAGTCCATCATTAAATTAAGACATGAAAGTCAGCCAATAAGGAACATTAGGAACTTTGAAAGTTTAAGTGCAGTCGCAAAAACCATCAAGCATTGTGATTAAACTGGCTGTCATGAGGACCGACACAGGAAGACCCAGAGTTACCTCTGCTGCAGAGGATAAATTCATTAGAGTTAACCCCACCTCAGAGTGCAGTCCAAATAAATGCTACAGAGTTCAAGTAACAGACACATCTCAACATCAACTGATCAGAGGAGTCAGGCCTTCATGGTCAAATTGCTGCAAAGAAACCACTACTAAAGGACAACAATAATCAGATGAGACTTGCTAGTCCAAGAAACACGACCAATGGACATTACACCGGTGGAAATATGTCCCATGTTTTTTTCGTATTGTAGGTGAACGGAAGATCTTCGCATGTGTAGTTCCCACCGTAAAACATGGAGGTGTGATGGTGCTTTGCTGGTGACACTGTCAGTGATTCATTTAGAAATCAAGGCACACTTAACCAGCATGGCTACCACAGCATTCTACAGTGATATGCCAACCCATCTGGTTTGCACTTAGTGGGACTATCATTTGTTTTTCAACAGGACAATGACCCAACACACCTCCAGGCAGTGTAAGGGCTATTTGACCAAGAAGGAGAGTGATGCAGTGCTGCATCAGATGACCTGGCCTCCACAATCACCCGACCTCAACCCAGTTGAGATGGTTTGGGATGAGTTGGACCGCAGAGTGAAGGAAAAGCAGCCAACAAGTCCTCAGCATGTGGGAACTCCTTCAAGACTGTTGGGAAAGCATGCCAGGTGAATTGGTTGAGAGAATGCAAAGTGTGCAAAGCTGTCATCAAAGCAAAGGGTGGCTGTTTGTTTAACATGTTTTTGGTTACTACATGATTCCATGTGTTATTTCATAGATTTGAGGTCTTCACCATTATAGAAAAAAAATAAAGAAAACCCCTTGAATGAGTAGGTATCCAAACTTTTGACTGGTACTGTGTGCGCACACACACACACTTGAATAGGATGGCCTTGACTAGAATACAGTATACATATATGAAGTGGGTTAAACAGTATGTAGTAGAACCCCCCCCCCGGCTTAGACAGGGCTTAGACTCATGGGTTAAAACCATGCTATTTAAAAACAAAACTTACCAACTAAACAAAAGAGGGCACAGCAAGTGGTGCAGCCCAGGAGGCAAGCATACATTTTCTCCCATTATCAATTAAAGCGCACAATTAATTTTCCATGTGCATTCACCAAACGTAGGCGCACCCAGCTCCACCATGCCTCCAGACTGCATTCACTTCTTGTGGGCAGCCACATAGAACACAACACATGAGAGCTGAAATACACAATATACAAGTCACATGATTAGGTCAATTGTCCAATGAAAATGCTTGCTGAATTAACAGGGGGGATTAGTCTCACCTGTGGAATGTGATAATCCCGTAACACTTTGTAGTCTACAGTGAACGACAGTATCAGAGCGTGTGTGTTTCATCAGTGTCACTTTACTCACTGAATGGCTCTGGGTAATCTGTAATGCTCCATTGATCTGAACACTCTTCAGAGAGCGAGAGAGAAGAGAAACAGAGTGAGAGAGAATGAGGAAGAAAGAGATAGGGGAATAGAGAGATGACAGGGGGAGAGAGAGATACTCAACCCGGAGCAGCCTGATTACACACAGCTCCCCTTGGTTGGTGGCTCTGATGTCAACCAATGAGTAAACAAATGAGACGTAAACGCAACAGATGGGACGGGCGCTAACTAATCTCATTGGTCTGTTGAGAGAGAGGCATTCAAAGACTGAGAGAAAGAGAGAGACAGGGAGAGAGAGAGAGAGTATTTGGCATCGCATCGCTGCTGTTGCTCTCAGCCATACCATTTTACTGTGAACGATGAGTCATTCCGATTGTCATAGGCTACAGATCTCCTGGGTGTGTGTGCATGTGTGTGTTTTAGATATCAGCATGTCAGATATCAGTAGCTGGGGCAGACAGCGTAGGGAACACTTCATTCACATAACACATCTCAGGAAGAATTAATTGGCTTCTCTTCCACCACAGCTTGTTGTCGGACTGGCTGTGTCTCTAATTTAGTTTCCGTTCAGTTTCCAAGGTGAGAGACAAAGCTGTCCTGATAGAAATTACTAATCCAATGTGTCTCAAATGGCACCTTATTCCCTATATAGTGCTTTGGTCAAACGTAATGCACTTTATAGGGAAAAGGTTGCCATTAGGACTCAAACAATGCCCATGAAAGCTAAGCTATCTCTCTTCCTCTCCTGAAAGACACTAAAACAGAAGAAGAATTAATCTTGACTGGATTTCTTTCAATCTTCCCCTTTTTTCCTCCACCACCAACCCTAGCTTTTGTTCTAGCCAATGAATGGTGCCCATCTATTACGCAACTAGTTCTCACAGTCTCATGTCAGAATTAGACGTCCATCCATGTTTCTTAAATAACAAATTTCAAAGTAGTAAATGTTTAAGGTTAAGTTTAGGCATAAATTCAGAATTTTAGAATAGTGTTAATTAGGGATCATTGGGGCGCTAGCGCCCCATTCCCGACACTACCCGGTGAAATGTAAGGCGCCAAATTCAAAATCCAAAAGTTGAATTATTAAACATTCATCAATATACAAGTGTTGCATAGTCATCAAAAGCTCTGATTCTTGGCAATAGCACAGCGTTGTCAGATTTCAAAAAGGCTTTACGGCGAAAGCACAACATTTGATTGTTTGAGGATAGCACCTCTCATATTTATGCATTAGCATGAATTCATATCCAGCACGGGTCACACAAAACCCATATAAGAGCTAAAATAAATCAATTACCTTTCAAAGAACTTCTGCTGAGGGCATCCCAAGTGTCCAAGGAAGTCATCCAATGGTTCTTTTGTTAGAAAAAGTCATTTATTATATCCATAAATCTCCATTTGGTTGGCGCGTTATGTTCAGAAAATCCACCGTCGAGTTGCCCGTTGTACAGTGAAGAGAAAGCGTTCAAATTATACCTATCAACTTTGTCCAAACAAATCAAACATCATTTATAATGCATCCTTAGGTATCCTTTTATGAATATTAACAATAATATTTAACTCGGATGATATCCTAAACGATATAAAAGGAAAATAAAGTGGAGCGCGCTCACGGTCTCGCGCCCAGGAAAAGTTATTGACATCCGTGGTCCCTTCACTATTTCTTCTTCTATTCGGTTCTGTTCAATGATAAAGCCTTCAAACTATGTCTAAAGACTGTTGATATCTAGTGGAAGCCATAGGTACTGCAATCTGGGAGCTATTTTACATGGATTTCAATAGGAAGCCTATCAAACTGAGGAAATGTCACAACAACAAAAAAACTTCTGGACAGAAATTCCACGGGTTTTCGCCTGCTATATCAGTTCTGTTATACTCAGACATTATTTTAACAGTTTTGGAAACTTCAGAGTGTTTCCTATCCAATAGTACTAATTATGTGCATATCCTAGTTTCTGGGCCTGAGTGGCAGGCATTTTACTTTGGGCACGCCAGACTCTCCAAAACCGTCACCTCTGCTGCCGCTCCCTAAGAAGTTAAGTTTGGCATTAACTCAGAATGGTTAAGGTAAGGGTTAAGGTTTGAGATAGACTTAAAACAAAAATCTGAAAAAACAACACCCAAGCAAAACCGAAACCTACTTGAAGGTAACAGAGCTCACAAGTCCTCAACTGGCAGCTTCATTAAATAGTACCCGCAAAATACCAGTCTCAAAGTCAACAGTGAAGAGGTGACTCCGGGAAGCTTGTCCTCTTGCTCAGTTGTGCACTGGGGCCTCCCACTCCTCTTTCTATTCTGGTTAGAGCCAGTTTGCTCTGTTCTGTGAATGGCAATATCTCGCATGGAATAGCCTTAATTTCTCAGAACAAGAGTAGACTGATGAGTTTGAGAAGATAGTTCTTTGTTTCTAGCCATTTTGAACCTGTAATCGAACCCACAAATGCTGAAGCTCCAGGTACTCAACTACTCTAAAGAAGGCCAGTTTTATTGCTTCTTTAATCAGGACAACAGTTTTCAGCTGTGCTAACATAATTGCAAAAGGGTTTTCTAATGATCAATTAGCTTGGATTAGCTAACACAACGTGCCATTGGAACACAGGAGTAATGGTTGCTGATAATGGGCCTCTGTACGCCTATGTAGATATTACATAACAAATCTGCAGTTTCCAGCTACAATAGTCATTTACAACATTAACAATGTCTACACTGTATTTCTGATCAATTAGATTTTATTTTAATGGATAAAACATAGTTTTTTCTTTCAAAAACAAGGACATTTCTAAGTGACCCCAAACTTTTGAACGGTTGTGTACATATGAGATGAGTAATGCAAGATATGTAAACATTATTAAAGTGACATTATTAAAGTGACTAGTGATCCATTTATTAAAGTGGCCAATGATTTCAAGTCTGTCTGTAGGCAGCAGCCTCTCTGTGTTAGTGATGGCTGTTTAACAGTCTGATGGCCTTGAGATAGAAGCTGTTTTTCAGTCTCTCGGTCCCAGCTTTGATGCACCTGTACTGACCTCACTTTCTGGATGGTAGCGGGGTGAACAGGCAGTGGCTTGGGTGGTTGTTGTCCTTGATGATCTTTTTGGCCTTCCTGTGACATCGGGTGCTGAAGGTGTCCTGGAGGGCAGGGAGTTTGCATCCGGGATTGCGTTGTGCAGAACCGCACCACTCTCTGGAGAGCCTTGTGGTTGTGGGCGGTGCAGTTGCCGTACCAGGCGGTGATACAGCCCGACAGGGAGCTCTAAATTGTGCATCTGTAAAAGTTTGTGAGGGTTTTAGGTGACAAGCCAAATTTCTTCAGCCTCCTGAGGTTGAAGATGCACTGTTGCGCTTTCTTCACCACACTGTTTGTGTGGGTGGACCCTTTCAGTTTGTCGGGGACATGTACGCTGAGGAACTTAAAACTTTCCACCTGGCCTCCTGAGGGGTGCAGTGGTCTAAGGTACTGCATTGCAGTGCTAACTGTGCCACTAGAGATCCTGGTTTGAGTCCAGGCTCTGTCGCAGCGAGCGACTGGGAGACCCATGGGACGGCGCACAGTTGGCCCAGTGTCGTCCGTGTTAAGGGAGGGTTTGGCTGGCAGGGATGTACTTGTCTCATCACGCTCTAGTGACTCCTGTGGCAGGCCGGGTGCAATGCATGCTGTAATGTATATTTCCAATTTCTCCACTGCTGTCCTGTCAATGTGGATAGGGGGTGCTGTTTTCTGAAGTCCATGATCATCTCCTTTGTTTTGTTGACGTTGAGTGAGAGGTTGTTTTCCTGATACCACACTCCGAGGGCCCTCACCTCCTCCCTGTAGGCTGTCTCATCATTGTTGGTAATCAAGCCCAATACTGTTGTGTTGTTTGCAAACTTGATGATTGAGTTGGAGGCGTCATGGGTCAACAGGCAGTACAGGGAGCGGGCTGAGCACGTACCCTTGTGGGGCCCCAGTGTTGAGGATGAGCGAAGTGGAGGTGTTGTTTCCTACCTTCACCCCCTGGGGGAGGCCCGTCAGGAAGTCCAGGATCCAATTGCACAGGGCAGGGTTGAGACCCAGGGCCTCAAGCTTAATGATGAGCTTGGACGAAACTATGGTGTTGAATGTTGAGCTTTAGTCAATGAACAGAATTCTTACATAGGTATTCCTCTTGTCCAGATGGGATAGAGCAGTGTGCAATGTGATGGCAATTGCATCGTCTGTGGACCCTTTTGGGGCAGTATGCAAATTGAAGTGTGTCTGTGGTGGTGGCCATCTTGAAGCATGTGGGGACAGCAGACTGGGATAGGGAGAGATTGAATTTGTCCGTAAACATACCAGGCAACTGGTCTGCGCATGCTCTGAAGACGCGGCTAGGGATGCCGTCTGGGTCAGCAGCCTTGTGAGGGTTAACACATTTAAATGTCTTACTCACGTCGGCCACAGAGAAGGAGAGGGAGGGCCCGCAGTCCTTGGTAGCGGGCCGCGTCGGTGGCACTGTATTATCCTCAAAGCGTACTAAGAAGGTGTTTGTTTGTCTGGAAGCAAGACATCAGTGCCGTGACGTGGCTGCTATTCTTCTTGTAGTCCATGATTGCCTGTAGACCCTGCCACATACGTCTTGTGTCTGAGCCGTTGAATTGCGACTCCACTTTGTCCCTATACCGACATGTCACTTGTTTGATTGCCATGTGGAGGGAATAACTACACTGTTTGCCATATTCCCAGTCATCTTTCCATGGTTAAATGTGGTGGTTCGCACTTTCAGTTTTGCGCAAATGCCGCCATCTAGCCACGGTTTCTGGTTAGGGTAGGTTTTAATAGTCACAGTGGGTACAACATCTCCAATGCACTTCCTTATAAACTCACACACCGAATCAACGGATCAATCAATGTTATTCTCTGAGGCTGCCCAGAACATTTCCCAGTCTGCCTGATCAAAACAATCTTGAAGCGTGGATTCTGATTGGTCAGACCAGCATTGAATTGTTCTAGTCACGGGTACATCCTGTTTGAGTTTCTGCCTATAGGACGGGAGGAGCAAAATGGAGTCGTGGTCAGATTTGCCGAAGGCAGGGCGTGGGAGTTATACAGCGGAAGTTAGAGTAGCAGTGATCCAGTGTATTTCCCGCAGTGCTAAAATAAATATGCTGATAGAATTTAGGTAGCCTTGTTCTCAAATTTGCTTTGTTAAAATCCCAAGCTACGATAAATGCAGCCTCAGGATATATGGTTTCCAGTTTGCATAGAGTCCATTGAAGTTCCTCAAGGGCTGTCGTGGTATCGGCTTGAGGGGGGATATACACAGCTGTGAAAATAACCGACAATAATTCTCTTGGGAGAGAACATTGTCAGCAGTTGATTGTGAGGAATTCTAGGTCAGGTGAACAAAAGGACTTGAGTTCCTGTATGTTGTTACCATTACACCATGAGTCATTAATCATGAAGCATACACCCCCGCCCTTCTTCTTCCCAGAGAGATGTTTATTTATGTTGGCGCAACGCATAAAGAACCCCAGTGGCTGTACCAATGCCGACAACATATCCCGAGAGAGCCATGTTTCCGTGAAACAGAGTATGTTACAATCCCTGATGTATCTCTGGAAAGCAACCCTTGCACTAATTTTATCTACCTTGTTATCTAGAGACTGGACATTGGCGAGTAATATACTCGGAAGCGGTGGGTGGTGTGCACGCCTCCGAAGTCTGACCAGGAAGCCGCTCCATCTACCTCTTCTGCGGCGACGTTGTTTTGCGTCTGCCTCTGGGATCAGATCAAATGCCATGGGTGGTGGTGAGAACAAAGGATCCCCTTCAGGAAAGTCATATTCCTGGTCGTAATGTTGGTAAGTTGACGTCACTCTGATATCCAATAGCGAGGACCTAGTGACCCTCTCTGTCGGCGCCATCTTATCTTATGGCCAAGCCACCTGGTCTTAAATAAATAAATAAAAAATGAAAAACTCCAAGGCTGACTGGATCTGGATGGATTCCATCATTCCATACCTGATGCAGGGTAGAACTAGTCTGCGTCCCAAATGGCACTCGATTTCCTATATACTATATATTTGAATGAAGTGTACTAAATAGGGAATAGTATGCCATTTGAGATGCACCATAGAACATTATGGAAGACAGCCTACCTATAGGAAGACAGCATGCTGCCAGCCATGCATCACATGGGTTTCGTGTCGGGTGAAAATACAGATCAGTAACGATGAATATTGCCTAGCCATACAGTAGAAGGACAGATACAGGAACAGAACAGAAACAGAAAGACAGCAGATTGGTTTTCTTCTTCTTGCACTAGCAACTGCACCTTGGGAAGACGAAGGATGATGGTACTGGGCCTACTGTATATTATAGTGTTTGTTCATTACAAGGGCCTATCATGTTTTAGTTCCTTCATGCCTAATGACTTCAGAGGGACTTTTAACTTAGAACTCCATCAAATGGAAGGAAGAAAAGGACTGATGTGTTGTGGGAGGAAGCAGAGAAGAGAACCAAATCATCATCATCACATCCTACTTATACAATTACCTCTTATACCTCTACAATGCTTCCTTCCTCAGAGGGACTGTGGACTTATAATGACATTAGATGTGTTGTGGGGGAAGCGAGCAGAGAAAAATAAAGAGAAGTTTGTTCATCATCTTAAATCCGTATTATACCTGTCCATCTCCAAACAGGATATAAATAATAGCTATTTTTATTTCAGGATGATGCGTCAGTGTGTAGATAGATACGGCACAGTGCCTCCACTCCTACCGCTCCTTATTTCTCTCTCCTTATTCCTAACCCTGGGCAGAAGGGTAGAATCCACCATATAAAAGCCGACTGTACAGCAGCCAAGTCTAAAACATCTTCATTGATTTCTCTTCTGTGTGTGGGCTTGGAGAGATTCGGCGGGCGGGCGGCATGTGATCCGCAAGAAAGGATATCCTTTCTTTCTCTGTTGCGTTCTGCCGCCCACGGCCGAGTTGAAATGATGATTCATATCGCTAAGCCCACACACTTTAGACCGAGCAAATATAGAGGTGAGCATTGCTCTGGATAGAATACCTTCTAGTAGAGGACCATAGTACCAGAACTCATAAGCAGGTGGCAGTAGGGATCTTCCATTTCCTATGATAAGACTCCAGATGTGTTGGAATCTCACACATCCCATTCAGCTTCCAGCCCTTTACTAGTCCTCCAGCTAAAGCCATTTTTAGTGTATGAAATTTCATGCTGACCTATTTTAGTCAGGGAAATATCATATGTAAAAAAATATCTTAAGGGTTGGACCTGCCTCTCAGGGATATTGCACATCATGGTTCAAAACCTACGGCAATATAGTACAATAAGGGCAGAATCCAGATTTAGCAAAACCACAGGCACAGATGTATGTTTTTCTCTTATCTTACAGTACATCATTTATGTTTCCTAAAGAATGTGTGGTGGAAATTACAACATTATGTTATTCACATTACTTTATATTAGAATGTATTCTTATATTGGTACTTTCACACTGTCTGTTCTTCTGAGAGGAGCCTCTGAGGCTTAACGCTGACAGTTGATTTACAATGCCTTTGGTGATAAAACCTAAAGACTGCATTCCATTCCATGATTAGTGTCTGTGTGAAATGCTGGCCGGTTTCCCAGTGCCAGGCAAACCCTCCCTCCAGTTTATTTCTCCCACATCGCAAATGAACACTGGACATCATTTGAGGGAAGGACCTAGTGTCCTATGTTGCATCAGTATTTCTGTATAAACAAGCAGTAAATGACCTAGAGACAGAAACCTGGTGCAATGTAAATCTTGCTGTTGCTTGATATCACAATGTACCTTTGTATAATTCTACACATCTGTTGTTTGTCATGAACACCCAAATCTGCTCGTTGGGCTCTCAGCGATCACCCACGGGGGGTTGTTGACCAGCTCCATTATTGCAATAATTAACAATAAAGTTAGATTGCTTTGAAGAAATCTTAAAGTCTCTCTCCTTTAAATCAGAAATATTCCACTACAAATGTCACAATACACACGTAAAGAAGCATAAGAAGCATACTCAACTCCCTCTCTCTATGTCCAGCACACATTTCCTTCCATAAATCTCTTGCAGTCACAGTACGATAGTGTTGCTGGATAACAGCACTCTGTTCCCTGTGATATCAGCCACCATAACCGCATAATCCCTACCTTGATATTTCAAGGATTATTATCTTTACACAGACATAGATTGCACACACACAGAAAGAGAGGAGAGAGAGAGAGAGAGAATCAGCTAGAGAGGAGAGAGAGGGAGGGAAGAGAGGAGTTCAGGATTATTGTCCTCGTATCTCTCCCTACCCCTCTTTCTCTCTCTTTGAGCTGATGTACAACAGTCCCTCATTCAGATACACACAGCACAGTGTACACACACACACACACACACAGAAAATGACTAATATTTCACCTCCCCTTCTATCTTTCACACACTTTTCTAAAAGAGGGCTTAACCCCAGGCTTCCATTAGTCAACAGAAAGCCCACCATCTTGCGCTCTTCTCTCCAGAAACTATTTTGGTGCTTTACTATCAATCTGGTTGCCTTTCAGATAAGAAATATCATAACACCTCGGCAGGGCGAGGCTTGAGGATGTGGATGTGATTTCCTGCTGTGGAGATAATTCAGTTGGGACTGGGAGGTGTTTGTGTTTGTGAGTTAGTGTGTATGTGTTGCAGGCAGGTTGAGGCTCCTTCCAGGCTAGGATTACTGTACTGTATAGTTACTCATTATCACCCAGAGGAGAGGTCATCCCTGGTCTGCCCTTGCTGCTCCCATACACTACAGCACTCTGTTACCCAACACTTATATACAAATGCTCAGAGCTACACTGTAGGGGATATGGGCTGCAGCAGATATTGATACAGATCTGATACAGACCAAAACACACTGTGTGGTTAGGGTAAAACCAGGACAAAAATACTGACATAAACAGCGACTCTTAAACACAGTACACACAATACACACAGACACAAACAGATACAAATAGACACACACAGACATGCAAACACACAAATTGGACTGAAAGGAAGTAGAATTACTCTCCAATTCTATGATTACATTTCAGAATCCAACCCTGGCTGGCTGGCCCAGTCATCACTAATAGAAAGACAGAATAGATAATGCTACACTGTATTACAGTAGACAGGGACCCCCACTCCAGCTGTTGCTATCCCAGTCAACCTTGATGGTATTAGCGAGAGACTGTCTGTTGGTGTCCCAAATGGCACCCTATTCCCTATGTGCCCAGGTCAAAGTAGTACACTACATAGGGAATAGGGTTCCATTTAGGACACAACTAGACAGAATGCTGTCTGAGCACACTAGAGGCGGTCTCTCTCTCGCTCTACTAATCTCATCAATACTAACACCAACAAAAAAATGAGTTCTGACCTGCCATTACAGAGTGACATATATTGGACCAATGACATGACGGAGAGGGCACAAAATGGCTCCCTAAGCTGTACCAAATGCCATGTTAAAAGTTCACCCTGATTAACGATCTGGCTACGGTCTGGTCGGGGTGATGAACAGCAGGCGGGTAATGCTGTAATTTAAAGGAGAGCAAGATAGAGAGAAGGAGGGATTCCTTACAAAAACAAAAGTGATTTAATTTTTTAGGACAAATCACGTAAAAAAATTCACAAGTAATGTTTATTTCTTTCAACATGAGTCAGACACATGGTCTTTGGATACATGTTTTTATTTTATTTCTACATTTATTTAACTAGGCAAGTCAGTTGACGGCCTACCGGGGAACAGTTGGTTAACTTCCTTGCTCAGGAGCAGAATGACAGATTTTTATCTTGTCAGCTCAGGGATTTGATCAAGCAACCGTCTGGTTACTGGCCCAATGCTCTATCCACTAGGATACCGACCTAATTCTTCACGCTTACTTTTCTTACATGTGAACAAATCACATGTGAAAAATGTCACGTGAACAAAAAAAAGACACATGGTTTTCACATGACTTAGACACAATGTTTTCCAAAATTTCACATATGAAATTTTGAGTTCAATGAGTTCAACATGTGCTTTCGGAACCATTGCAATTAGAACCTGGGTGTTCCACGGGAGAACTCAAAGTCTTGACCATTAAAGCACGAGAGCCGACACTAGGCTTCTCTTTCAATTAATATTTCTTAAACATTTTTCTCAAGTCTTGAGTTTGTCCAAAGTAACGGTTAGCAAAATTAAGTACATTGATAAGGCACACTTTCTTTAACCTCAATGTCAATTTGTTTTGACATCCCAGTGTGGTTTTTAGCTGTATATAGTAAGTATTTGGGATGTTTTCAGTGTATTTTGAAAGCTTTCAGACCATGCGATTAATGACGATAAAAACAAATGTGTTCACTAAAATTACATAACATTTACTTGAGTTAACTGATTATCTCGGACAGACCTAATTAAAAATAATATATTTTCAGTATCTATTTACATTAATTCAAATAGAAAACACATTCACAAATGTTCAAATACCTTAATAAGGCTAGGCGTCCCGCTAGCGGGACACCTATCGACAACATCCGGTGAAATTGTAGGGCGCGCAATTCAAATAAATAATCATAAAGATTATGGATATTAAACATTAATGAACATACAAGTATCTTATATCGGTTAAAAGCTTAAATTCTTGTTAATCTAACTGCATTGTCCAAATTACAATAGGCTTTACAGCAAAAGCATACCATGCGATTGTTTGAGGAAAGCGCCCCACATCAACATATTTTTCAACCAGCACAGGCTTCATAAAATCACAAATAGATTAAATAATCACTTACTTTTTGAAAATCTTCCTCTGTTTGCAAGGGTCCCAGCTACAATATGCATGGTCGTTTTGTTAGATAAAATACTTATTTATATAGGTTTTCTAGTGCAAATCTAAAAAGTATTTATTTGAATTGTATTTATTTGAGATCATCCGTTCACCAACATCGCATCTCACAAAGACACAGTGGTTGATTCTAGCCATTTTGAGCCTGTAATCGAACCCACAAATGCTGATTCTCCAGATACTCAACTATTCTAAAGAAGGCCAGTTTTATTGCTTCTTTAATCAGAACCACAGTTTTCAGCTGTGCTAACATAATTGTAAAAGGGTTTTCCTATGATCAATTAGCCTTTTTAAATTATAAACTTGGATTAGCTAACAGACTGTGCCAATGGAACACAGGAGTGATGGTTGCTGATAACTGGCCTCTATATGCCTATGTAGAAATTCCATTAAAAAGAAATCAGCCGTAACCCGCTACAATAGTCATTTACAACATTAACAATGTCTACACTGTATTTCTGATCAATTTGGTGCTATTTTAATGGACAAAAAAATTTGCTTTCTTTCAAAAACAAGGACATTTCTAAGTGACCCCAAACTTTTGAACGGTAGTGTACAGTGAAAGAAAAAAGTATTTGATCCCCTGCTGATTTTGTATGTTTGCCCACTGACAAAGAAATGATCAGTCTATAATTTTAATGGTAGGTTTATTTGAACAGTGAGAGACAGAATAACAACAAAAAGATCCAGAAAAACGCATGTGAAAAATGTTATAAATTGATTTGCATTTTAATGAGGGAAATAAGTATCTGACCCCTCTGAAAAACATGACATAGTACGTGGTGGCAAAACTCTTGTTGGCAATCACAGAGGTCAGACGTTTCTTGTAGTTTGCACACATTTTGTCCCACTCCTCTTTGCAGATCTTCTCCAAGTCATTAAGGTTTCGAGGCTGACGTTTGGCAACTCGAACCTTCAGTTCCCTCCACAGATTTTCTATGGGATTAAGGTCTGGAGACTGGCTAGGCCACTCCAGGACCTTAATGTGCTTCTTCTTGAGCCACTCCTTTGTTGCCTTGGCTGTGTGTTTTGGGTCATTGTCATGCTGGAATACCCATCCACGACCCATTTTCAATGCCCTGGCTGAGGGAAGAAGGTTCTCACCCAAGATTTGACGGTACATGGCCCCGTCCATCGTCCCTTTGATGCGGTGAAGTTGTCCTGTCCCCTTAGCAGAAAAACACCCCCAAAGCATAATGTTTCCACCTCCATGTTTGACGGTGGGGATGGTGTTCTTGGGGTCATAGGCAGCATTCCTCCTCCTCCAAACACGGCGAGTTGAGTTCATGCCAAAGAGCTCCATTTTGGTCTCATCTGACCACAACACTTTCACCCAGTTGTCCTCTGAATGTTCATTGGCAAACTTCAGACGGACATGTATATGTGCTTTCTTGAGCAGGGGGACCTTGCGGGCGCTGCAGGATTTCAGTCCTTCACGGTGTAGTGTGTTACCAATTGTTTTCTTGGTGACTATGGTCCCAGCTGCCTTGAGATCATTGACAAGATCCTCCCGTGTAGTTCTGGGCTGATTCCTCACCGTCCTCATGATCATTGCAACTCCACGAGGTGAGATCTTGCATGGAGCCCCAGGCCGAGGGAGATTGACAGTTATTTTGGGTTTCTTCCATTTGCGAATAATCGCACCAACTGTTGTCACCTTCTCACCAAGCTGCTTGGCGATGGTCTTGAAGCCCATTTCAGCCTTGTGTAGGTCTACAATCTTGTTCCTGACAACCTTGGAGAGCTCTTTGGTCTTGGCCATGGTGGAGAGTTTGGAATCTGATTGATTGATTGCTCCTTTTAAGAGTGTGCTCCTAATCTCAGCTCGTTACCTGTATAAAAGACACCTGGGAGCCAGAAATCTTTCTGATTGAGAGGGGTTCAAATACTTATTTCCCTCATTAAAATGCAAATCAATTTATAACATTTTTCACATGCGTTTTTCTGGATCTTTTTGTTGTTATTCTGTCTCTCACTGTTCAAATACACCTACCATTAAAATTATAGACTGATAATTTCTTTGTCAGTGGACAAACGTACAAAATCAGCAGGGGATCAAATACTTTTTTCCCTCACTGTATATATAGTGGCTTCGGACAGTATTCAGACCCTTTGAATTTTTCCACATTTACAGCATTATTCTAAAAAGGATTAAATAAATAAAAATCCTCAACAATCGACACACAATACCCCAAAATGACAAAACAAAAACAGGTTTTTAGAAATGTTTGCAAATGTATAAAAAAGAAAACAGAAATAGCTTTTTTATGTAAGTATACAGACCCTTTGCTGTGAGACTCGAAATTGAGCTCATCCTTGAGATGTTTCTACAACTTCATTGGAGACCACCTGTGGTAAATTCAATTGATTGGACATGACTTGGAAAGGCATACTCCTGTCTATATAAGGATGCACAGTTGACAGTGCATGTCAGTGCAAAAACCAAGCAATGAGGTTGAAGGAATTGTCCGTAGAGCTCAGAGACAGGATTGTGTCGAGGCACAGATCTGGGGAAGATAACATAACATTTCTGCTGCATTGAAGTTACCCAAGAACACAGTGGTCTCCATCACTCTTAAATGGAAGAAGTTTGGAACCACCAAGACTCTTCCTAGAGCTGGCCGCCCGGGACAAACTGAGCAATCGGGGGAGAAGGGCCTTGGTCAGGGAGGTGACCAAGAACCCGATGGTCACTCTAACAGAGCTCTAGAGTTCCTCTGTGGAGATGGGAAAACCTTACAGAAATGGGAGAACCCTCCAGTAATCAGGCCTTTATGGTAGAGTGGCCAGACAAAAGCCACTCCTCAGTAAAATGCACATGACAGACCGTTTGGAGTTCGCCAAAAGGCACCTAAAGGACTCTCAGACCACGAGAAACAATGTTCTCTGGTCTGATGAAACCAAGATTGAACTCTTTGGCCTAAATGCCAAGCGTTACATCTGGAAGAAACCTGGCACCATCCCTACGGTGAAGCATGGTGATGGCAGCATCACGCTGTGGGGATGTTTTTCAGAGGCAGGAACTGGGAGACTAGTCACGATCGAGGCAAAGATGAACGGGGCAAAGTACAAGGAGATCCTTGATGAAAACCTGCTCCAGAGACCTCTGACTGGGGCCAAGGTTCACCTTCCAACAGGACAACGACCCTAACCACAAAGCCAAGACAACGCAGGAGTGGCTCCAGGACAAGTCTCTGAATGTCCTTGAGTGGCCCAGCCAGAGCCCGGACTTGAAGCAGATTGAATCTCTGGAGAGACCGGAAAATAACTGTGCAGCGACGCTCCCCGTCCAACCTGACAGAGCTTGAGAGGATCTACAGAGAAGAATGGGAGAAACTCCCCAAATACAGGTTTGCCATGCTTGTAGTGTCATACCAAAGAAGAATCAATGTTGTAATGGCTGCCAAAGGTGGTTCATCAAAGTCCTGAGTAAAGGGTCTGAAGACTGTATGTAAATGTAATATTTCCCCAATTTTTGTAAAATAAATTAGCCAAAATTTCTAACAACCAGATTTTGCTTTGTCATTATGGGGTATTGTGTGTAAATTAATGAGGGGGAAAAATTATTTCATCAATTTAAAATAAGGCTGTAACGTAACAAAATGTGGAAAAGTCAAGGGGTCAAAATATTTTCAGAAGGCACTGTATATTCAGTCATTTCAAGCTATATAATGTATCTAACAAATTCAGCCCCTACTGCCTCTCCAGACCATGATAGAGGACTACATATCTACTTATGGAATCCCAATTGTTTCCCATTTTAAATATTTGGGAGTATATTTCAAGGCACTCGCATTTCTCCCCATCTTAAATTGGTTTAGACATTATTATTTTGCCACCTGGCTATTGCCCTGGAACAGGTGGTCTTCACTGATATATCACTTGACAATGTAAACTTCGGTACGCTTTGGTCACACAATTTCTATTTGGTGTAAAATTTAAAACCAATGTAACTGGGAATCAAAAGGGCATGCCCATACTCCAATATTTCACAATAATGCCTAGCGATTTGGAAGTCAGACTTTTGCAAACCCCAATGGTCCAAATGTGGAATCTTTACCCTTACTGATATCATGGAAAATAATGGTTTGAGAATATTCCAGGATTTGAAAGATACATACACATTGTCAGGCAACACTTTTTCTAAATTTACAACTTAGGTCAGCTATGCTGGCCTATGGAGTCTCTTGCAAAACCCAACTACCGGACCATCCAATGATGTGATTTCTGTATAAATTATCTGGACTCCCAAAAGGACTGTTCTCTACAATATATGAAAACCTTTTGGAAAGATCATGTTTTGAGATTAAAAAAGTATGGTCCACAGATCTAATTGAATCTGAACAACCCTTTAACTGGAACAGAATATGGAAAAATATAGCCTTGGCATTCTGTAAACCGAACCATCAGCTTATACATTTTAAGTTTGTTCACAGACTGTATTTAACACAATTTACGATTAAATTGGCCCCAACTCCCAACTCTTCACTGTATTCCCTAAATAAGGTAGGCACATTCCTTCATATTATCATTTTGAAGGGCATGAATTTAAATATTCAATGCTTTGCATTACACTGCATCTACACTGAACAAAAATATAAACGCAACATGCAACAATTTCCATGATTTGACTGAGTTACAGTTCATATAAGGAAATCAGTCAATTGAAATAAATGTATTAGGCCCTAACCTAGGGATTTCACATGACTGGGTACAACAGATATGCATCTGTTGGTCAAAGATACCTTTTTAAAAAGGCAGGGGCGTGGATTAGAAAACCAGTCAGTATCTGGGATGACCATCATTTGCCTCATGCAGCGTGACACATCTCCTTCGCATAGAGTTGATCAGGCTGTTGATTGTGGCCTGTGGAATGTTGTCCGCCTCCTATTCATTGGCTGTGTGAAGTTAATAGATATTGGCGGGAACTGGATCACGATGTTGTACATTTTGATCCAGACATGCTCGATTGGTGACATGTCTGGTGAATGTGCAGGCCATGGAAGAACTGGGACTTTTTCAGCTTCCAGTAATTGTGTACATATCCTTGCGACATGGGGCAGTGCATTATCATGCTGAAACATGAGGTGATGGTGGCGGATGAATAGCACGACAATGGGCCTCAAGATTTCACCGTGGTATCTCTGTGCATTCAAATTGACATCAATAAAATGCAATTGTGTTCATTGTCTGCCCGGTACAAATGAAACCGAGATTCATTCATGAAGAGCACACTTCTCCAGGGTGCCAGTGGCAATCGAGCATTTGCCCATTGAAGTCTGTTACGACGGCAAACTGCAGTCAGGTCAAGACCCTTGTGAGGACGACGAGCAGGCAAGTGAGCTTCCCTGAGATGATTTCTGACAATTTGTGCAGAAATTCTTTGGTTGTGCAAACCCACAGTTTCATCAGCTGTACGGGTGACTGGTCTTAGATGATCCCGCAGGTGAAGAAGCCTAATGTGGAGGTCTTGGGCTGGTGTGTTTACAGTGTGTCTGCGGTTGTGAGGACGGTTGGATGTAAATATGTTTTTTTTTGGTACAGAACTTTTCTGGGATCTTTTATTTCAGCTCATGAAACATGGGACCAACACTTTACATGTTGCGTTTATATTTTTGTTTAGTATATTATGTTACGTAACAATGAAAGCCCCTTGAATCTTTCAATCAATCAGAGAAGATTACTGCTGGCACTTCTGCAAAAAAAATGTTAGCTCTAAGATGACAACCACCTCCCTCTCTCCCATTTATCCAGTGAATACATTTGCTATTAGAAGTTATAACATTACAATTATTGACAGAGAGGATGATTGATGCTAGTCAAGGAACAGTTGAGGCCAGACAAATATACTTTACTGTAAAGAACAATTCAGCTAAAGCCCCACACATTCAAACCAATTCTATATATTTATTGCTTTTATGCTTTCAGGCCCACGGGGAAGTGGTGGTACGGGGGTACGGGGGTACCACCACTACCACCACTTCTGTCCTCCAGAAAGTGGTTGTTGTGGGAGGAGGGCGGGGGGAATTGAGGGGAATGTAAGGGGAGACTCAGGGGATGTAAGGGTGGGAGTGAGACTGATAAGTATGCATTATATCTGTAACCCCCCCTCCCCCCCAAACATTTATTATATTGATAGATTTAGGTTGGTTGTTTTTCAGCTCAACTTTAAGATTTCCACCAAGGATGTTGCCTCTCGCTTAGGCAAGGGACATTTGTGACTGACCCGCTCGATTCGGTCTCATGTAGCAAAATTTGAAACTGTGTTTTTTACATTAGATAAAAGTAGAGACTCAGAGCTAGGATGTTGTATATCATACACTACAGTTAAGGAACAATGAGAAAGTAATTCTGCTTTGAAAGTTGATAATTGTATAACTCAACTTTTGAGAAAATGGCCCTTGAATATTTGGTGCACGTACTGGAGAGCTGTTATTTGCCTACACCCATTCAGCACCATTCACATCCTCTTAAGCCTGAGCCCCACCCATCTCTTTAAGGATTCACATGCATGACATCAGCAGCCTGGTGGTCCAAAATAGCATAACTGGTGCATTTCAACACCAATAAACCCATCTGTTTAAAAATGAATTTAGTATACTATTATGTCAATTTAGCAAACCAGGCAACTAAAAGCAACTTTATAAACAATGTTTTGGTTAGTTTCTAGCTTGTTAGCTAGCTAGCTAACATGAAGTTAGCTGGCTAGCCAATTCAAATAATGACCACCTCATATAGTTGACAACGTCTTAACTTCAGCTAATTTGTATTCATTATTACAGGAACATAAACTTGCAACAAGATCATTATTTACAAGTTAATGGCAAGCTAATTACAGAAAATAGCTTATAGCTATGAGTGTGACGAAATAAAAGCAGGGCATTGAACCGTAGAATTTTAGAACTTGGACACTGTTTGGTTGGCCTAACATTATATCCTAATTTGACGTTGGTGCAGGTCATGTTGTTCTCCAGATTACTGTCTCTGGTGAACACACACTAACATTAATGTTTATTTGTCACATGGAGAGGATACAGAAGGTGTAAATGGTATAGTGAAATTATACCTTGCATAGTGGAGTCTTTTTTTTAGACATGTAGCTAGCTAGCCAACTAAACAATTAACCATAATCCAAACTCATAACGCTACTACCCTATATGAATCTGCAGGTAGCTAACCAACTAGATTCAATGTTAGCTAGTTAGTTAGCTTGTATTTCCACCGTAAAGCATGGAGGAGGAGGTGTTATGCTGTGGAGGTGCTTTGCTGGTTGCACTGTCTGTGAAAAGCACAATTAACCAGCATGGCTACCACAGCCTTCTGCAGCATTACACCATCCCATCTGGTTTGTGCTTAGTGGGACTATCATTTGTTTTTCAACAGGACAATGACCTATTGGGCTATTTTACCAAGAAGGAGAGTGATGGAGTGCTGCATCAGACGACCCGGCCTCCACAATCCCCCGACCTCAACCAAATTGAGATGGTTTAGAATGAATCTGACCGCAGAGTGAAGGTAAAGAAGCCAACAAGTGCTAAGCATATGTGGGAACTCCTTCAAGACTGTTGGAAAAGCATTCCAGGTGAAGCTGCTTGAGAGAATGCCAAGAGTGTGCAAAACTGGCATCAAGGCAAAGGGTGGCTATTTGAAGAATAAATAATATACAATATATTTTGATTGGTTTAACACTTTTAGTTACTGCATGATTCCATATGTGCTATTTCATAAAATAGCTAAAATAAAGAAAAACCCTTGAATGAGTAGGTGTTCTAACATCTTTGACCGGTAGTGTATACTATCTGAAAATTTTGCTAGCTAGACTCTCTTACCTGTACACATGGATGAACACTTCTCCCTCTCATGGATGCCATGGTTCCACGGGCATTCCACTGATTTCAAAACTCTGTCCTCCAGAAAGTGGAGACCAACATTTTTGGAGTTATTTGTGATATCTTTCAAAAAAGCCACCTTAGAAAAGATTACATACACATACTCAGCAGCCCTTTGTTATAGACAGAAGCGTGCTACATGGCAGACCAATCATTTCTCAGCATGTCCAGCCCATCCATTATCTCAGCCAATCATGACTAGTGGAAAGGTTCCTGACTTTTTCCGTGGCTAAACCAACTAGGCTCATAATTTAACAACAGTATTGTATTAACAGATGGCATACATGTTTGTTATTAAGGCACATGAAAGTTCCAGAAGGCATTTCTGCCCCAAAACTTATTTTGATAAAAAACAAATGTTTATGTTCAAATGCCTCCTGTGAACTAGTGACGCGCGACATAGGCCTAGTTTCCTGAAACAAGTCACATTTAAGGTACACTCCGATGTGACGATGTACAGTACAACCTCATTCAAGGGCTGAGGGTTTAGGGCCGAGGGCTGTCTACTTTGAGTTTGGACTGCAGCCCTGGTTGATAACAAGTGTGAAGGATTATATACAAATATATGTTTCTGTTTTGGAGTTTGAAAATGTAGGCTACTAGCCCAAGCGGGACATATGAAAGCTTGTTTAAATAGCCCATTTAGCTTGGTAGATTTTGCCGGGCCAACAGGCAGCCGTAAATGTCGAGCCCTGCAGTCTCTTTAGCCAATCCGCTCCATGTCATGTGCCAAAGAAAAAACACCACCTGCTGTAGAAAACAGATTTTGGGCCCAGTTATCACTCTTACTTCTCGTCTTCCTCTCTGGTGTGATTCACAAATGTCAGTAATTACTATAGCTCCCGCCTTGGGCCAATCAGTGTAATGTTGTAAATGCTGGATCTCTGTAGCAAGACACATCATTCACCCAAGTTGTCACATTCGGGCCAGTGCTGTCTGAGATATTGTGTGTTAGTAAAGCCTTGTTCACATTACCCATAAGTACTCCGTTACGTTGCACCGGATGTCATGCATTTCAATGGGGATGTCCACAGAGGACTGGGAACACGATGCCCCATTTCGGTTGAAGGCTCCGTTGCGAGACGGACACCTCATACTTAGAATGTTTTCAAACTTTGATCGTCTTCAGTCCAGCCAAACTACAGAAGAAGATGAAAATATGTGGTTTTTGGTGATGGCTTTATGGGATAGCTAGCAACTTGTTAACATTTACCCATTCTTATGATTGAGTACTATTTCAAAAATAATGTTAAATAATACACATTGGCAGCTAAGCCAATTATATGAATGCTGCCTTCCGTTTAAGTTTATTGTGATGGTAATGACGTTTGTTTTTTAATTATAATTATTAGGTTGCTAGCTACAATGGTGTCTTCAGCTATAGCCATGGGAAGTAGTAGTTCTGCTGCAGCAGCACCTCCTGAAAATTTGAATTAACAGAAAATATTATTTAAAAAGTAGTGCACTGGGCCTTTACTAGTCCTGTATTAGTGGACCGATATAGCCGTCTGTAGCGGCAGATTTTTTCTTCGTCTTCTGTTTTCACATGTGAAACTGCACTTCATATGTGAGGTGAAAACATGTTATTCTCCTCACATGACAAAAGGTGGTGTTAACATGTGAACATACTGTGTGTGTGTGTGTGTGTCTGCACATGAGTGTGTCTGTGAGTGTGGCTGTGTGTAAGCACATGAGTGTGTGCTTGGGGACCGGTAGGATGCAGGAGGCTTAAACTCATCAGTATTGAGTCAGAGCAGACGGTGCAGATTTGATAGGGAGTTCCCAACATGGGCAGGTTGATTCAAACAATGAGTGTGTAAGAAGTCCGTGTAACATCCCTGGTGAGAATTACAATATGATGGTCGAAGACAAATTTCCATTCAGGGACAATTAAGTTAATCTTATCACATTTTATCTAATCTATGCACATTTCTGCTCAAAGATATTAACTGTATCCATCGCTACTGTTCATGCCAATTGATCTGTCTGTCCGTCCGCCCGCCCGCCCGCCCATCCATCCATCATCTACCTGTCAACATTTAACATTACTACTAAGGCTCTTCTTGTCCTAACCATGCTTATATGTAAATTGGGAGGTGCCGAAACAAAAATTGGCATAGAGCAGTATAGAGGCACTTGCAGAAGATGCACACATGGGAAAACAATTTTGTAGCCTAGGGTCCAGGAAAAATGTGTCCTTTAATAAACACATTTCATGCAATTCTACATTATTTTAGATGACTGGACATTTTAGCTGAATATTTTTTTATACCTCACAATTGATCGAAATGACAGGCTACTTTGACACTGACAAACTGAGGTCGTTGTCTACACTTGCGACTTCTGTTATCAGAATACGAAGATTACTTTGAAAAGACGGGACTAGATGCACACAAGTCGTGTTGTGGTCTGATTGCATTCAGATTTCTCCTCAGTCTGGACGCAATCAGGCTGCCAAAAGCGCATTCAGTGGGGGCGACATCATCAGTACTCCTCTCACAGAAAAGTCTCCAGAAAACTGTTTTGTTATAGGGTTTTAATTGTAATCTGTTCCTAGTGTGTGAAGAACGTGTTTGCTGGACTCATAAATGTTAGCCAGCTGGCAAATATTTAGGGTTGATAACTTGGTAGCCTACACATAGATTAGTCATATCTTTTCAGCAGGATACTTTTCAATCTGTGTTTTCCCATGATTGTATTTGAAATATTGCAAGGCCTGTTTTGGCTGCATGTTGTTAACTGACAGATTTGCAGCGCGTTCTCGACTGTAGGCATTCCTTGTGATTGGGCTACACACAATAAGCTATTGATCCTCTGTGGCAAAATTCTAGGCTTACTCCTGGTGTACTATTCAGAATTATTTCATTTCTTTCTGAACAGACAGCAGTAATTCTATAACTTGGCAAATGTATTTCAATTTATCAGAAGGTGCTGCAGCACCTCAGGCACACTTCCCGTGGCTATGATTCTATAAGGAAATAAATGATGAAGTGCAACACTGGAGAGATGAGAGTTGCAGGCTCATGTCTATCAGAGCAGAAAGATGGAGAGAGATCATAGAAAGTGAATCTCATTCTATTACCATGAGAGATACAGACGTGCTTCTCTCTCTCACCACAGCAATGGCCATGTGTGGTCTATATAGGCTACAATGTTGCGCAAACCATAAACCCAGATTGGCCCAACGCGAATCAATTCTTAGAATATATCAGCCACATTTTCACATTGCATTTTTTAGTGGCAGGAGGATTACAGAGGAGACTTGAATTACTCTGATTGGTTTTATTATAATTTTTACAGTGACAATTATTTTTCATGCCAACAGAGGTACCGGATCCTGGCACATGGATTCCGGAATGAAAAAGTCCAAAACTGAGAGGGAACAGGATCCGGCTCAAATTAAGCACTGTTCCTAACTAAAAAGCTGGGGCAATATAAATATAATTACTAAAACAGCCATTCCCATTCAAGTCATTGTTATGTGCTGGGTGAACCAGTGGCCATATCATTCTAGTTATTATATTACTATGGGCCATACAGGGAGCTCATCCAGCTGTCATCCAGGGCCACACCAGGCAGTGCTGAGTGAGTCATGTGTCTGATTGACAAAACCGCCCACAGGCAGCCTCTGCCTGTCACAGGCCAGCGATTGATAATGGGAATATCTGACTGATAAATGGAAAGCCACGCTGAAACTTAATGACTCTCACACCGGTAGGTTTCCACCCCATCACAGCATCAGTCCATACTTTCTGACTGAGAGAGAGAGTCATCGTTTGGTTTGCTAAACGATACAGTGCAAAGTTATATATCAGATCTCAATGCAATACCAATTCTCCATCACTAGCTATGGAAATATAAATCAAATACCTATATCTAAATAGATATTGAGTAGGCTACAGTATAGTAAAAATGTATCACTGTATGGAACATGAAAGTACAGACTTGTTAATCCAACCTGGTTTTGGTGTACCAGGACCATTCACAGTTGAGCTCACTCAGTTAAGATCAACGCTGATCGGCACATTTTGTATACTTTTTTTTATCAAGGGAGGCCAAATGCTTGCTGGCTTCCATTTCCTTCAATTCTATGGGCGGCAACAAAGTCAAACTCGTTTGGACCAGACAGATGGCCTACACGTAGAGAGACAGTGGGGTTCTCTTCCACTCGCTTTGATGCTTTCTCCTGTGTGATATTCAGCCTCTTGCGAATTGAAGGAAAATTATGAAACACAGAGACGAAAGATCAGCCTGGCTTCCCTTGGAATCCATGAATACACGCCACTGCAACTCTGATGCCAGTATAAAGTTGTAAATTTACAGGGAAATACCTACAGTAATATACAATTATTTTACAGTACTAAGCAGCATTGCAGGTTGTCTTTAGAAGACAGCTCCCTGAAATGTGATATTGTAAGAAAAACAGTATGTGTACAAATCTCTCTATATATATATATATATATATATATATATATATATATATATATATATATATATATATATATATATATACAGTGGGGCAAAAAAGTATTTAGTCAGCCACTAATTGTGCAAGTTCTCCAACTTAAAAAGATGAGAGAGGCCTGTAATTTTCATCATAGGTACACTTCAACTATGACAGACGAAATGAGAAAAAGAAATCCAGAAAATCACATTGTAGGATTTTTTATTTATTTTTTTGCAAATTATGGTGGAAAATAAGTATTTGGTCACATACAAACAAGCAAGATTTCTGGCTCTCACAGACCTGTAACTTCTTCTTTAAGAGGCTCCTCTGTCCTCCACTCGTTACCTGTATTAATGGCACCTGTTTGAACTTGTTATCAGTATAAAAGACACCTGTCCACAACCTCAAACAGTCACACTCCAAACTCCACTATGGCCAAGACCAAAGAGCTGTCAAAGGACACCAGAAACAAAATTGTAGACCTGCACCAGGTTGGGAAGACTGAATCTGCAATAGGTAAGCAGCTTGGTTTGAAGAAATCAACTGTGGGAGCAATTATTAGGAAATGGAAGACATACAAGACCACTGATAATCTTCCTCGATCTGGGGCTCCACGCAAGATCTCACCCCGTGGGGTCAAAATGATCACAAGAACGGTGAGCAAAAATCCCAGAACCACACGGGGGGACCTAGTGAATGACCTGCAGAGAGCTGGGACCAAAGTAACAAAGCCTACCATCAGTAACACACTACGCCGCCAGGGACTCAAATCCTGCAGTGCCAGACGTGTCCCCCTGCTTAAGCCAGTACATGTTCAGGCCCGTCTGAAGTTTGCTAGAGAGCATTTGGATGATCCAGATGAGGATTGGGAGAATGTCATATGGTCAGATGAAACCAAAATANTGTATGTCTTCCATTTCCTAATAATTGCTCCCACAGTTGATTTCTTCAAACCAAGCTGCTTACCTATTGCAGATTCAGTCTTCCCAACCTGGTGCAGGTCTACAATTTTGTTTCTGGTGTCCTTTGACAGCTCTTTGGTCTTGGCCATAGTGGAGTTTGGAGTGTGACTGTTTGAGGTTGTGGACAGGTGTCTTTTATACTGATAACAAGTTCAAACAGGTGCCATTAATACAGGTAACGAGTGGAGGACAGAGGAGCCTCTTAAAGAAGAAGTTACAGGTCTGTGAGAGCCAGAAATCTTGCTTGTTTGTATGTGACCAAATACTTATTTTCCACCATAATTTGCAAATAAATTCATAAAAAATCCTACAATGTGATTTTCTGGATTTTTTTTCCTCGTTTTGTCTGTCATAGTTGAAGTGTACCTATGATGAAAATTACAGGCCTCTATCATCTTTTTAAGTTGGAGAACTTGCACAATTGGTGGCTGACTAAATACTTTTTTGCCCCACTGTATATATATTTATTCAAATTCATAACATGAATTTCACATGAATTTCACTTTAACCACAAAGAACAATATTTGAAAATAACAACATTACAACTCCAGATGGTAGGAGATAGAGAGCAAGAGAGAGATACAGTGATAAGAACATTGACAGAAACTGGCCAGTAATATACTTCACCATACACAAACCAAGACATCAGAATAGGCCATTCTTGAAAATACTGGACCATACAAAAAACATATACATTTTTGGGGAAAACAACAGTCGAACAGGGACTGCTTGCCTGCAGGGTTGGATGGATGGAGAGGAGGACTAGACTGGAGACAGAGTGGCATGCCACCGGAATCCATCACAGGCTCCAGGATCAGCTGACCGACCCCTCATATGGCAGGATTTCTATGAGAATGAGAGATAAAACAAGGATGCGAGAATAAGTATTGGTGGCGTGCAGATTGTCACGCCAATCTTTGAAATGCTGGTCCTCCTTAGCTCTGATGCATCAACTATGACAAACATGGAAATAGAAAGAATAGAAAGAGAGAGATATTGCATTTACTCGGTGGGTAAAAAAGGAATATGACAACTGACAAATCAAGCTTATGTGTTCATCAGGTGTGTGTGTGTTTGTATACATACATTTTGGAGTTTTTACACTCAAACTCCTTCAGGTCTGCGAGGAAGTGTGTAACATGGGGGTTAATTGGCAATGGCTTCCTCTGGACAACCTTTCCGGTCTTGCGGCTCACTCCTGATTCCGCTGTGCATTTAGTTCTTTCAGGGTTTATTCGCACCAGGAACCTGCACAACCCAACACAGAATATATGAAATCAGTTGAGGCAATGAACAAATAACAATAAGAAATATCATTGCAATGTAACTGTAACAAATGCTAATTGTAAGTGTTGGATTAATGAATGTGCAATGCTTACCTATGTATCAGCTCCAAGCTGGCAGAGGCCGACTCCTGGTTTTCTACGTTAAAAACATAGAAAGTGCTGAAGAGCACAAAGAGGGCAGCAGGAAAGTTGGACTCACTGTCCACAACATAGACCACTCTTTCCTCGATCGACACCATTCACTTTGAGGAACCCAGTAGAGTACTTCCTGAAATACATAAAAGTAACGATGTTGGTACATACGCACTAGATATCACTACATAGGCAAAGCAATTTGCGCCTCAACATCAACCTGAATTGCAGTGACCTAAAATCCCCCAAACAACTAAAAATAATATTAAATTCATGTGTAATAGTACAGTATAAACATAATTAATCATATATACACTTTATAAGTATAAAAACACTATTCCTTACATCTGCCACTTCCCTTTGAAGTGGGTCATCAACAAAAGAATGGCAGTAGTGGCTGTTAGATCGTCATTGCCTCGATTTCATTCAGCGGGCATTGAATCTCTCTCCTCCACTAAGTCTTTTGGATTTAAAAAAAGTTGACAATTCTCTCACCCTTGTTCAGGAGAGCTTGAGTTAGGCGACTGTCAATCTCGATGCCAGTGAGGGTATTGAAGTGGTCGCAGAGCCATAACTTGGTGAAAAGGGAAGTCCACTGTTCCTGGAGGTCACTGATGATTGGAGGACAAGTGTATCAAATCTAATCACATTTTATTGGTCACATACACGTGTTTAGCAGATGTTATTGCGGGTGTAGAGAAATGCTTGTGTTTTTAGCTACGACAGCGCAGTAATATGTAACAAGTAATATCTAACAATTTCACAACATATACCCAAAACACACAAATCTAAGTAAAGGAATGTAATTAAGAATATAAAAATATATGGACGTGCAATGTCAGAGCGGCATAGACTAAAATACAGTAGATTAGTATAGAATACGGTATATACAGATGAGATAAGTAAAGCAATAGATATGTTAACATTATTAAAGTGGCTAGTGTTCCGTTTATTGAAGTGGCCAGTGATTTCCAGTCTATGTATATAGGCAGCAGCCTCTATGTGCTAGCGATGGCTATTTTACAGTCTGATGGCCTTAAAATAGAAGCTGTTTTTCAGTCTCTCGGTCCCAGCTTTGATGGGCCCTGTGGTTGCGGGTGGTGCAGTTGCCGTACCAAGCGGCAGCCAGATAGCATGCTCTCAATTGTGCATCTGTAAAGAAGTTTGTGAGTGTATGTCAATTTCATGAGGTCATCCACTTCCCTTGTCTGCATCTCTGGGGCCCACACAACTGAAAGTGGTCGCCACACCTGCCTCTTGTTTTCTAGGGAGTCGGGGGTTTCTTTCTCTGGAAGGTCCCGTGGTTTCCAGTTGATGTAGCCATTACTGTTAACCTTGGTTTTGCTGGTTTTGCCTGTCCGCTGATGTCCCTCTCTTCTTCATTGCTCCTCTTGGGTCTACGGATTATATCTAAAGTGCGGTTACACATTTTATGCTTCACTCTGGTCTTAATCTTCGTGAACAGGGAGTGGTACCCACTGCCAAGTGGTTCTCCTTCCTCAGTCAGGTCTCCAACATTTTTTAGGTACTGCGTTACAGTGGATTTTGAAATTTCACTGCATTCAGCAGTGCTGGGATAGGGGCAGTGCTCACGCATGGCGTTGAAAGTCTCCCTCACCATCTGCTGCCTATCTTAGCGGCTCTTATCGACTCTTAACCAACCATGCATTTTATTTATTTTTTCGCGTTGTTCGTAACTTGTTCTGTACATAATGTTGCTGCTACAGTCTCTTATGACCGAAAAGGGATTGGGATTACTCACCTCAAGTTGGACGAGGAGTTCTTCTTCAAAGAGTCGGATGCGAGGGATATACTACGGACGCCCGACCAGGCCCAGATCCCTGTGATTCTCTGGAAAAGGAAACGTAGGTTTCGCAGAAAGAAATCGGGATGCCTTGTGAGAATCAGGCGATGAGTGGCTAATCTGCCCTTGCCTTCCGTTCCACTAGCTAACGTTCAATCGCTGGAAAATAAATGGGACGAACTGAAAGCACGTATATAACGGCAGGACAAAACGGCAGGACAAAACAGCAGGTAAGACACGGGGCGGGGGCCTATGCATTTATGTAAAAAACATTTGGTGCACGATATCTAAGGAAGTCTCAAGGTTTTGCTCACCTGAGTAACTCATGATAAGCTGTAGACCACACTATCTACTGTACCTAGAGAGTTTTCATCTGTATTTTTCATAGCTGTCTACATACCACCACAGACCAAGGCTGGCACTAAAACTGTATTCCACCATAAGCAAACAGGAAAACGTTCATTCAGAGGCTGCACTCCTATTGGCAGGGGACTTTAATGCAGGAAACTTAAATCAGTTTTACCTAATTTCTATCAACATGTTAAATGTGCAACCAGAGGGAAAAAAATTATTGACCACCTTTATTCCACACACAGAGACGTGAACAAAGCTCTCCCTTGCACTCCATTTGGCAAATCTGACCATAAAACTATCCTCCTGATTCCTGCTTACAAGCAAAAAATAAAGCAGGAAGCAGCAGTGACTCGGTCTATAAAACGTGGTCAGATGATGCTAAACTATAGGACTGTTTTGCTAGCACATATGTTCAGGGATTCTCCGATGGCATTGAGGAGTACACCACATCAGTCACTGGCTTTATCAATAAGTGCATCGAGGACATTGTCCCCACAGTGACTGTATTTCGCTACACCACAAGCATTTCGCTACACTCGCATTAACATCTGCTAACCATGTGTATGTGACAAATAAAATTTGATTTATATACCCCAACCAGAAGCCATGGATTACAGGCAACATTTGCACTGAGCTAAAGGGTAGAGCTGTCGCTTTCAAGGAGCGGGACTCTAAATCGAAAGCTTTGCCCTCCGACGAACCATCAAACAGACAAAGCGTCAATACTGGAATAAGATCGAATCGTACTACACTGGCTCCGACGCTCGTCGGATGTGGCAGGGCTTGCAAACTATTACAGACTACAAAGGGAAACACAGCCAAGAGCTGCCCAGTGACTCGAGCATACCAGATGAGCTAAATAACTTCTATGCTCGTTTCAAGGCAGGTAACCCTGAAACATGCATGAGAGCATCAGCTGTTCTGGACGACTGTGTGATCACGCTCTCCACAGCCAAGGTGAGTAAGACCTTTAAACAGGTCAACATTCACAAGGCCGCTGGGCAAGACGGATTACCAGGAAGTGTACTCCGAGCATGCGCTGACCAACTGGCAACTGTCTTCACTGACATTTTTAACCTCTCCCTGTCTGAGTCTGTAGTACCAACATGTTTTAAGCAGACCACCATAGTTCCTGTGCCTAAGAACACTAAAGTAACCTGCCTAAATGATTACCGACCCATAGCTCTCACATCTGTAGCCATGAAATGCTTTGAAAGGCTGGTCATGGCTCACATCAACACAATTATCCCAGAAAAACTAGACCCACTCCAATTTGCATACCGCACCAACATATCCACAGATGATGCAATCTCTATTTCACTCCACACTAGCCTTTCCCACCTGGAAAAAGGAACATCTATTTGAGAATGCTATTCATTGACTACAGCTCAGCATTCAACACCATAGTGCCCTCAAAGCTCATCACTAAGCTAAGGACCCTGGGACTAAACACCTCCCTCTGAAACTGGATCCTGAACTTCCTGACGGGCCGCCTCCAGGTGGTAAGGGTAGGTAACAACACATCCTCCACGCTGATCCTTAACATGGGGGCCACTCAGGGGTGCGTGCTCAGTCCCCTCCTGTACTCCCTGTTCACTTGTGACGGCACAGCCAGGCACAACTCCAACACCATCATTAAGTTTGCTGATGACACAACAGTGGTAGGCCTGATCACCGACAACGATGAGACAGCCTATAGGGAGGTCAGAGACCTGACCGTGTGGTGCAAGGACAACAACCTCTCCCTCAACGTGATCAAGACAAAGGAGATGATTGTGGACTACAGGAAAAGGAGGACCGAGCACGCCCCCATTCTTATCGACAGAGCTGTAGTTGTGCAGGTTGAGAGCTTCAAGTTCCTTGGCATCCACATCACCAACAAACTAACATGGTTCAAGCACATCAAGACAGTCGTGAAGAGGGCACGACAAAACCTATTCCCCCTCAGGAGACTGAAAAGATTTGGCATGGGTCCTCAGATCCTCAAAGGTTTTTATGGCTGCACCATTGAGAGAATCCTGACGGGTTGCATCACTTCCTGGTATGGCAACTGCTCAGCCTCCGACCGCAAGGCACTACAGAGGGTAGTGCGTACAGCCCAGTACATCACCGGGGCCAAGCTTCCTACCACCCAGGACCTCTATACCAGGCGGTAAAGCTTGGCAAATTACCACAGCCACCCTAGTCATAGAATGTTCTCTCTGCTACCTTACGGCAAGCAGTACCGGAGTCTAGGTCTAATGGGCTTCTAAACAGCTTCTACCCCCAAGCCATAAGACTCCTGATCAGCTAATCAAATGGCAAATCTATCCATAGCCACTTTAATAACTCTACCTACATGTACATAATTACCTCAATTACCTCAACATCTGTGCCCCCGCATATTGTCACATTGACTCTGTACCAGTACCCCCTGTACATAGCCCCGCTATTGTTATTTACTGCTGCGCTTTAATTATTTGCTATTCTTATCTGTCGTATCTTATTAGGAACGTGTATTTACTTTTTTAGGGATTTTCTTAAAACTACATTGTTGGTTGAGGGTTGTAAGTAAGCATTTCCCTGCATGGCTGCATTATTTGCCCCATATATTGTTTCACTTCCGAGAGGAGTAAAACTTTTCTTCTCCTGACACTGATGCCACAACATTGTACAATCAAAATGAGCTAATAATCATTCATCTTTTCGCCGGCTACGCATGTTTGTCAAGGGACAGATCATTAGAAAATGACAAACTATTTACAGATCCAAAACAATTCTTAATTTGTCTTAAAACCAATTCAAAGACAAAACTGTCGGTTAGGCTATGCACTGCACTCCATCCCAGCAGAAGAGGACAAACAAATTGTGTACAGAACCACTTGTATGTATTATTTTTTTTCTTTTATGTATTTTTTGACATTTATGTCCATTTTATTGCATGTGCCTTTCTCCCTCATAGCATAAACCATTTATTTTGAGGGCAATCAAATGAACTATTGATCTTTTGTATGTGTGAGAGAGAGTCAGATTAGTGTCCATAACAATTACATAAACATGTCACATTTATCATTCAAGTCTCACCTCTTTGCTTGAAGGACTGAAGCAATTTCCGGAACTGTATTCGCGTCAAATGGTATTTTATGTCATCCGGCTGAAAATATTCAAGGTCTCTAATATTGTTCATTCAAACATTTCCACTCAGATGCTCCAACAAAGATATCATCGTCTTGGTCTCCAACTCGGGCAATTGTTGTTTAATTGCATCTTGAAGACCCTATATGCTAACACTGGTTTAGAGAACACACTGAGTGATGCAGGGAAACAACAGAAAAACCTAACACTTTATAAACTGGTACTGGATAATAATCACTCAGACTATTTGCATTAACACACACATAATTAATCACAGAATCTGGTATAAAATGAACCCCGGGATCAACCAGTGACACAGACTGATACACCCCAACGATTACATGGACCTGTGACCAGAATCAGTGAGATCTTTACAAATGTGTATCAATCATCATTTTCTCCCATTACCACAAGGCCTTTAGTGTAATTTGTTCCTTTGTTTACAACTGTAGACACCTCTGCAGTGCTTTGCTTTGTGAACTCTTTTGACTGTCGTTATTTAATTTTTCTTCAAATTCATTCATGACACCAACAACTTCCATGCTATGTGGAAACAATTGGCCTCTGCCTAAGTATGATGGGAGTAACTCAAACTTGATCCCTTAAATTACGTCTTGGTCTGTGGTGGGCAGCTCCTCAACACATTGTTGATAGTTCCACAGGGCCAGCAGTCCTGTGGAACGCTTTCGACAGCTTGTAGAGTCCATGCCCTCGCGAATTGAGCAAAAGATTGGGGTTCAACAACTCAATATTAGGAAAGTGTATTTCATGTTTTGTGCACTTAGTGTATATTACATATATGTATTTGAAATATATGTCATGCTTCGTTATGTGGACCCAACACGGAAATAGGTGTTTCCCTTATTGAAGTTGCTAAAAGAGTCTGTAAATGAAACCAGACTCCTGTCACTGTTGCCTAGGGTCAGGTTTTCAAGACTAAGGCTCCTGGTTCCAGCTGAGCCTGCTTGGGCAGGGAGAGGGAGAAAGAGAAGGGGTAGGAACGTTCCCAATTTTCCAGATCCAGCAGGCTCAGGGTGGGGTGGTGGAGAGAGGGAGAGGGAAAGGGAGAGAGATTGGCACTCTAGCGATGATTAATGACGTATAGATTTTTCAGGGCTGCCAAAGCACTCCTTGCATTCCTAGAGAGACAGGGGTTAGCAAAATTGAACCCCTCCTTACTTGATACCCCAAGACGGTTCCGGGGCAAGGAGAGATTGGTTACGGACTGAGAGTTTCATAAATCATACTTTGTCAATTTCTTGGAACGATTAATTATTATTTTGCAAGCCCAAGCTAGGATACATGCCTTAGCAATTATTTCGATTTGTGAGGCAACAATGAAGCACAATATACAGTTGAAGTCGGAAGTTTACGTGAACTTAGGTTGGAGTCATTAAAACTCATTTTTCAACCACTCCACAAATTTCTTCTTAACAAACTATAGCTTTGGTAAGTCGGTTAGGACATCTACTTTGTGCATGACACAAGTGAATTTTCCAACAATTGTTTACAGACAGATTATTTCACTTATAATTCATTGTATCACAATTCCAGTGGGTCAGAAGTTTACATACAATAAGTTGACTGTGCCTTTAAACAGCTTGGAAAGTTCCAGAAAATTATGTAATGGCTTTAGAAGCTTCTGATTGGCTAATTTACATAATTTGAGTCAATTGGAGATGTACCTGTGGATGTATTTCAAGACCTACTTTTAAACTCAGTGCTTTTTTGCTTGACATCATGGGAAAATCTAAAAAGAAATCAGCCAAGATCTAAATTTTTTTGTAGACCTCCACAAGTCTGGTTCATCCTTGGGAGCAATTTCCAAACGCCTGAAGGTACCACGTTCGTCTGTACAAACAATAGTATGCAAGTATAAAGACCATGGGACCACGCAGCCGTAATACTGCTCAGGAAGGAGACGCATTCTGTTTCCTATAGATGAACGTACTTTGGTGCGAAAAGTGCAAATCAATCCCAGAACAACAGCAAAGGACATTGTGAAGATGCTGGAGGAAACAGGTACAAAAGTATCTATATCTGTCATGACTTCCACCGAAGTCGGCCCCTCTCCTTGTTCGGGCGGTGTTCGGCGGTCGACGTCACCGGTTTTCTAGTCATCACCGCTCCTTTTTCGTTATCTATTGGTTTTGCCTTGTTTTCAGTTACACCTGTTGCTTGTTCCCCCTCATTAGTCTGTGTGTATTTATTCCTCTGTTTTCCTTCTTGTCCTTGTTCGTGATTGATTTTCGTATGTTTAGTGTGTGTCATTTATTGACGGCTATTTTTATTCTGGGTGTTTTTTGTTTTATGCGCCCGAGGCTATATTTGTTTGTGGAAGTATTTTTGCCTTCTCTTTTGTACTTGTTTATGTACATGGCTATTAAAATACGTTGGTTTCCACGCATTTCAACTCTCCTGCGCCTGACCCTTTTTGTCGTCAGCACACAGCTTTTTACAGAATCATTCACCTGTGTTACGGAGCCAGCAGGATCAGCTACCCCAGTCGGAGGAGTCGAGGAGTGCATCCGAGAACACTCACTCATGCTACAACATCTCGGTACCATCATGGATCGCGTGGTCCAGACCCTGGATCACTGGGAGAGACAGGAGGTCTCTTCAACTCCTCGACCAGCTCCACAGGGGTTACATCTACCCTTTCCTCCTGAACCATGTCCCAGTGGGATTTGTCTCTCCCTTCCTAGGGAGTATGATGGGACGGCAGTACGGTGCCAGGGTTTCCTATTACAACTGGACTTATACCTGGCCACCGTTCATCCAGCTCCCCAGGAAGGGAGAGAGTACCCGCCCTTGTTTCCTGTCTGTCGGGGAAAGCTCTGGAGTGGGCCAACGCTGTGTGGGCTGAAGGAGACACGGCGCTGGACAACTTTGAAGAGTTCACCCGCCGTTTTCGATCATCCTCCCCAGGGTAGAGCGGGGGGATTGTGCGATAGATCTCTTGGTAGATGCTGCGCTTCCCAGGAGTCACGTGTATCCCCTGTCGCAAGCGGAGACGGAGGCTATGGAAACATATGTCACCGAATCTTTGAATCAGGGGTACATTCGGTCCTCCACCTCCCCCGTTTCCTCGAGTTTCTTTTTTGTGAAGAAGAAGGATGGAGGTTTACACCCGTGTATTGATTATAGAGGTCTAAATACATTCATGGTGAGGTACAGTTACCCACTACCTCATCGCCACGGCGATTGAGTCAATGCACGGGGCGCGCTTCTTCACTAAACTGGATCTCAGGAGCGCGTACAATCTGGTGCATATTAGGGAGGGAGACGAGTGGAAGACAGCGTTTAGTACTACATCAGGCCATTATGAGTACCTCGTCATGCCGTACATGTTGATGAATGCTCCATCCTTTGTAGACGAGATTTTCAGGGACCTGCACTGGCAGGGTGTAGTGGTGTATATCGATGACATTCTGATATACTCCGCTACACGCGCAGAGCATGTGTCTTTGGTGCGCAAGGTACTTGGACGATTGCTGGAGCATGACCTGTACGTCAAGGCTGAGAAATGCTTGTTCTTCCAGCAGACCGTCTCCTTCCTTGGTTATCGCATTTCCACATCAGGGGTGGAGATGGAGAGTGACCACATTGCAGCCGTGCGTAATTGGCCGACTCCCACCACGGTAAAGAAGGTGCAGCGATTTTTAGGGTTTGCCAATTACTACCGGAGATTTATCCGGGGCTTTGGCCAGGTCGCTGCTCCCATTACCTCACTGCTGAAGGGGTTCCGGTGCGTCTGAAATGGTCGGCAGAGCCAGACAGGTCTTTTGGACACTTGAAGGCTCTGTTTACCTCGGCTCCCGTGCTGGCTCACCCAAATCCTTCTTTGGTGTTCATAGTGGAGGTGGACACGTCCGAGGCTGGGATAGGAGCCGTGCTCTCTCAGCGCTCGGGTACGCCACCGAAGCTCCGCCCTTGTGCTTTTTTCTCGAAGAAGCTCAGCGGGAGTTGTTGGCTGTGGTTAAGGCTCTGAAGGCGTGGAGACACTGGCTTCAGGGGGCTAAACACCCTTTCCTCATCTGGACTGACCACCGCAACCTGGAGTACATCCGGGCAGCGAGGAGACTGAATCCTCGCCAGGCAAGGTGGGCCATGTTCTTTACCCGCTTTGTGTTTACCATGTCCTACAGACCAGGTTCCCAGAATGGGAAGGCAGACGCACTGTCACGGCTGTATGAAACAGAGGAGAGGTCCATGGATCAGAGTCCCATACTCCCGGCCTCCTGCCTGGTGGTGCCGGTCATGTGGGAGCTGGATGCGGACATTGAGCAAGCATTACGTACAGAGCCCGCTCCACCTCAGTGTCCTGTCGGGCGTCTGTACGTTCCGTCTGTTGTCCGTGACCTGTTGATTTATTGGGCCCACACGTCACCCTCCTCTGGTCATCCGGGAATCGGCCGTACGGTGCGCTGCCTGACTGGGAGGTACTGGTGGCCCACCTTGGCTAAGGACGTGAGGGTCTATGTTTCCTCCTGCTCGGTGTGCGCCCAGTGTAAGGCTCCTAGACACCTACCCAGAGGTAAGCTACATCCCTTACCCATTCCACAACGACCTTGGTCACACCTGTCGGTGGACTTTCTAACAGATCTTCCTCCTTCACAGGGGAACACCACGATCCTGGTCATTGTGGATCGTTTCTCTAAGTCCTGTCATCTCCTCCCTCTGCCCGGTCTTCCTACGGCCCTACAAACTGCGGAGGCCCTGTTTACACACGTCTTCCGGCACTACGGGGTGCCTGAGGATATAGTGTCTGATCGGGGTCCCCAATTCACTTCGAGAGTCTGGAAAGCATTCATGAAGCGTCTGGGCGTCTCGGTCAGTCTTACCTCGGGTTATCACCCTGAGAGTAATGGGCAGGTGGAGAGAGTTAACCAGGATGTGGGCAGGTTTCTGCTGTCCTATTGCCAGGACCAGAGGGGGGAGTGTGCGTCGTTCATGCCCTGGGCAGAGATGTCGCAGAACTCGCTTCACCACTCCTCCACTAACCTCTCACCCTTTCAGGTGGTATTGGGGTACCAGCCGGTTCTGGCACCATGCCATCGGAGTCAGACCGAGGCTCCTGCGATGGACGATTGGTTCAGGCACGCAGAGGAGACCTGGGAGGCCTTGGTCACCTCCAACAAGCCGTGCTACACCAAAAGCAAAGCGCAGACTGTCACCGCAGTTAGACCCTGGTGTTCGGACCGGGGGACCGGGTCTGGCTCTCGACCCGAAACCTGCCCCTCCGCCTGCCCTGCCGGAAGCTGGGCCCGTGGTTTGTGGGCCATTTAAAGTCCTGAGGTGAACGAGATATGTTATAGGTTACAGCTTCCCCCCGATTATAACATTAACCCCTCGTTCCATGTGTCTCTCCTCAGGCCGGTGGTGGCTGGTCCGCTCCAGGAATCTGAGGTGTGGGAGGTCCCTCCACCCCCCCTGGACATCGAGGGGGGTCCAGCGTACTCCGTCCGTTCCATCCTGGATTCAAGACGTCGGGCGGGGGGCCTTCAGTATCTCGTGTGGGAGGGGTACGGTCCTGAGGAGAGGTGCTGGGTTCCGGCGGCGGATGTGTTGGACCCTGCTGCTGCGGGAGTTCCATTTTTGTCGACCGGATCGCCCTGCGCCTCACCCTCCGGGTCGTCCCCGATGCCGGTGTCGGCACGCCGCTGGAGCCGCGCGTCAAGGGGGGGGTACTGTCACGACTTCCGCCGAAGTCGGCCCCTCTCCTTGTTCGGGCGGTGTTCGGCGGTAGACGCCGCTCCTTTTTCGTTATCTATTGGTTTTGCCTTATTTTTAGGTACACCTGTTGCTTGTTTCCCCTCATTAGTCTGCATGTATTGATTCCTCTGTTGTCCTTCTTGTCCTTGTGAGTGAATGATTTTCGTATGTTTAGTGTGTGTCATTTATTGACGGCTATTTTTATTCCGGGTGTTTTTGTTTTATGCGCCCGAGGCTATATTTGTTTGTGGAAGTATTTTTGCCTTCTCTTTTGTACTTGTTTATGTACATGGCCATTAAAATACGTCGGTTTCCATGCATTTCAACTCTCCTGCGCCTGACTCTTTTTGTCGTCAGCACACAGCTTTTTACAATATCCACAGTAAAACAAGTCCTATGTCAACATAACCTGAAAGTCCGCTCAACAAGGAAGAAGCCAATGCTCCAAAACTGCCATAAAAAAGCCAGACTACGGTTTGCAACTACACATGGGGACAAATATTGTACTTTTTGGAGAAATGTCCTCTGGTCTGATGAAACAAATATAGAACTGTTTGGCCCTAATGACCATTGTTATGTTTGGAGGAAAAAGGGGGAGGCTTGCAAGCCGAAGAACGCCATCCCAACCGTGAAGCATGGGGGTGGCAGCATCATGTTGTGGGGGTGCTTTGCAGCAGGAGGGACTGGTGCACTTCACAAAATAGATGGCGTCATGAGGAAGGAAAATTATGTGGATATATTGAAGCAACATCTCAAGACATCAGTCAGGAAGTTAAAGCTTGGTCGCAAATGGGTCTTCCAAATGGACAATGACCCAAAGCATACTTCCAAAGTTGTGGCAAAATGGCTTAAGGACAACAAAGCCCAGACCTCATTCCCTTAGAAAATTTGTGGGCAGATCTGAAAAAGCATTGGCGAGCAAGGAGGCCTACAAACCTAACTCAGTTACACCAGCTCTGTCAGGCAGGAGGAATGGGCCAAAATTCACCCAACTTATTGTTGAAAGCTTGTGGAAGGCTACCCGAAACATTTGACCCAAGTTAAGCAATTGAAAGGCAATGCTACCAAATACTAATTGAGTGTATGTAAACTTCTGACCCACTGGGAATGTGATGAAAGAAATAGAAGCTGAAATAAATAATTCTCTCTACTATTATTCTGACATTTCACATTCTCAAAATGAAGTGGTGATCCTAACAGAGAATTTTTACTATGATTAAATGTCAGAAATGTTGAAAAACTGAGTTTAAATGTGTTTGGCTAAGGTGTATGTAAATTTCCGACTTCAACTGTATTTACCCCAGTTAAATGTTACCCTCATGACTGTATGTGTATGTGTGTGTGTATGTGTGTGTGCGTGTGCGTGTGCGTGTGTGTGTGTGTGTGTGTGTGTGAGAGAGAGACAGAGTGTGTGCTAGTGTTTGTGTGTGCATAAAGTATGGGTATGCGTGCATAAGTTGATGTTAAAGGTGCCATTAAGACATACCATGAATGTATAATAGGCCTACCTGTGTGAGTGTTTACTGTATGTGTATGAAGGAAAGAAGGAGGGTGGGAGGCTGTTGCGGGATGGGGGGCTTCATACCCTATACATCCAATTATAGCTGCAATCCTCAGCTTCTGCTGTGTTTATGATCTCATTATAAACAGGCTTTATATTCCCCTCCTCTCCTCCCTGCTAACACATTCACTGCAATTTTCATGTCCTTAATTTAGAAGACACTGAATATTGCGGCCTGGAAGGACTGTAAACGTAAAATATGATATGTGGTGTATAGCGCCTCATGTCAGCACGATGCACAAACACACACACACGCACCAGTGGCATCCAGTGCCGTTTCAGATGAGGAAGTTCACTTTTTTTTTCATGAGCATGGCCTTATTTCTATTACAGCATATTGACTTTCATTCATATTCCATTCACCCAATTAAATGTAATAGCGATTGCTTTAGGCTACTACATGATACTCAAGTTTTCCCTATACCATTATGATGTTGCTATAACCTAGCCTATGAATGATTGTTTACAATGTAGGTGCACACAAGTCGAGAGACAAATTTGATGTGACAGACAGTGACACATGGACAGACAGTGACATTCAACACCGCCTTGCACACTTGCCTGCATCTAGCTGATAGTCGGTGTAATCATTAGTCCAACAGTTGCAAACGAGAGTTTCTATTGGACAAATTCAGGTATGTTTATCCCTGTTTTGTTCGGTTTGCTTCTGTATAAGAATCGTTTTTCAACAGAATTGGCGGGAATGAATACACCCCTGATCACGCGTAAACACAGTTCACAGTTTTCATAGCAGCCACGCTGTATTTCATCTCACATCTACGTTATGCGCTCTCCTCCTTTCACCTTTTCCCTTCGCTTGTGGACTTCAATGCACAACACATCAGCTGTATGTGACCAGGTGAAAAAACATTTCCAAGCCAAACCGCTACACACAGCCTACATCGTTGTCACCATATTAGCTAAAGTAATGTCATGGTCAGCATAGCTAATAGAACTAATGCGTTAGTAAACCCGCTACAGTCATGCAGTAACATTACAGTGTACAGTCAGTAAGCAGTTACACCGGCGGGCCCATGTGGCAATAAATTAGTTAAACCAAAAGCTTACTTTGACTTGGAAGAGTTCCGGTGTTGTGTTGGATAGTCATAGCTAGCTAGCTAACATAGCATCCCTCTATTTGAGCAGGGTGTTTCAGTAGACTAAACTAGCTAGCTGCATTTGCAGTAAGTGAAACTGTAACTGAAAAGAAATGACGCACACTCTCTATATATATTTCTCTATTGCTTCTCCTTCGATTAAGGAACACATTACTTTGTTAAAAACTGTTAAACTGTTTTCTTTCTCTCTCTGAGTCAACTACTCACCACATTTTATGCACTGCAGTGCTAGCTAGCTGTAGCTTATGCTTTCAGCACTAGATTAATTCTCTGATCCTTTGCGTGGGTCGACAACGTAAATTCATGCTGCAAGAGCTCTGATAGGTTGGAGGATGTCCTCCGGAAGTTGTCATAATTACTGTGCAAGTCTATGGAAGGAGGTGAGAACCATGATTCTCTTAGAATTTGTATTGAAGTCAATGTACTCAGAGGAGGACAGAAGCTAGCTGTCCTCCAGACACACTATGGTGCTACCCTACAGAGTGCTGTTGAGACTACTGTAGACCTTCTTTGAAAAATAGTGTGTTTCAGTCAATTATTTGGTGACGTGATACTATTTTGTATAGTTTTATCTAAAAGGGATAACTTTTTAAATGTTTTTAAATTCACTGAGGAGGATGGTCCTCCCCTTCCACTGACACAAACATTGTGGGAGCGGTGCTGTGGCACCCTGAAACATGTTGTTGATCCACAGTGGCTATTTAAGAGACTGGCTGTGTTGTGTGAGTTAGATTATTCCATACTGGGCCTCACTGCTACCCTGCTGTGTGACAACACAGCTGTTTATGGGTTCACAACAGACCTGGGTTCAAATACTATTGGAAATCTTTCAAAAACTTAAACTATGCACAATTGAGCTTACCTGGCTTGATACAGTAGGCCAATAGAATAGCCTCAAAAGCATAACCCCGACACACTTGGTCCAGGAAAGCTAGAGCAAATGCTCAAGGTCTTTTGAGAGATTTTAAATAATGTAGTATTTGAGCCCAGGTCTGGTACACAACGTCTTCAATTAATATGCATGTCTTCACTCTTTATAGGTTCATGTTTAGGGATTCCTCTCGTCTCGTCTCACTGTTGAGCGTTCCAGAGAGACCCAGGGTGCAATCACCTGAGAGATACAGCAGACAGGTTTGGATGATTATTAATAGGAGGAGGATGATAGAATATGACATTATATTGTGTTATGTATTTTCAAATACACTCATGGATACAACCATGCACATACACTAGACTCCAGGGAGTCACACAGACAAAAAAAAGAGGTAAGCAGAGGCGTATCATTAGTTTGGTTTAATATGAAGAAAATGAAGATAAGGTATTCATGGCTACACTTGGGTCGGATAGAAATCTATGGGTTAGGATTCTGAGGCTAGAAACAAATCCTTAGGCCCAGGGTCAGAGGCTAATGTTATCCCATGCAAGCAAGCATATCACCTGTTTGGCAAAATGGGGATTTTTCAATGAATAAATGATCTCAGTCATTTATCAGTCATCAGTCAGTCATTTATCTCAGTCACGGCAGGGCCATGTAAACACATAACCGCAAGCAAATCAAATCAAATGTTATTGGTTGCAAACACATATTTAGCATGTGATGGGATGTATAGACATTATGAAAAGTAAGAGGTTAGAATATGTAGTGTATCTGAAGAATACATAGAATAGAATAGTGGACCCCTGCTCGTCGAGCATCTCATTCCAAAACAATGGGCATTAATATGGAGTTGGTCCCCCCTTTTCTGCTATAACAGCCTCCACTCTTCTATTAAGGCTTCCACTAAATGTTGGAACATTGATTGCAGGCCAGTCAAGTTCTCCCACATTGATCTCGACAAAACATCTCTGTATGGACCTCATTTTCTGCACAGGGGCATTGTTATGGTGAAACAGGAAAGGGCCTTCCCCAAACTGTTGCCACAAAGTTGGAAGCACAATCATCTAGAGCGTCATTGTTTGTTGTAGCGTTAAGATTTCCCTTCACTGGAACAAAGGGGCCTAGCCCGAACCATGAAAAACAGGCCTAGACCATTATTCCTCCTCCACCAAACTTTACAGTTGGCACTATGCATTGGGGCAGGTAGTGTTCACCTAGCATCCGCCAAACCCAAATTCGTCCAACGGACTGCTAGATGGTGAAGCATGATTCATCACTCCAGAGAACGCGTTTCCACTGCTCCAGAGTCCAATGGTGGTAAGCTTTACACCACTCCAGCCGACGCTTGGCATTGTGCATGGTGATCTTAGGCTTGTGTGTGGCTGCTCTGCCATGGAAACACATTTCATGATGGTCCTGACAAACAGTTCTCGAGCTGACGTTGCTTCCAGAGGCATTTTGGAACTCGGTAGTGAGTGTTGCAACCGAGGACAGACAATTTTTACGCACCATACTGTTTCATCACTTGGCGTTCTCGTTCTGTGAGCTACCACTTTGCGGCTAAGCCGCTGTTGCTCCGAGAAGTTTATACTTCTCAATAACAGTACTTACAGTTGACTGGGGCAGCTCTAGCAGGGCAGAAAAATGACGAACTGACTTGTTGGAAAGGTGGCATCCTATGACGTTGCCATGTTGAAAGTGACTGAGCTCTTCAGTAAGGCCATTCTACTGCCAATGTTTGTCTGTGGAGATTGCATGGCTGTGTGCTCGATTTTATAAACCTGTCACATACTTTTGTATATATAGTGTATGTACAGAAATAGTTGAATAGGATGGCCTTGACTAGAATACAGTATATACAGTTGAAGTCGGAAGTTTACATACACCTTAGCCAAATACATTTAAACTCAGATGTTCACAATTCCTGACAATTAATCCTAGTAAGAAGCTCCTGTTTTAGGTCAGTTAGGATCACCACTTTATTTTAAGAATGTCAAATCTCAGAATAATAGTATAGAGTAAGATTTATTTCAGATTTTATTTCTTTCATCACATTCTCAGTGAGTCACAAGTTTACATACACTCAATTAGTATTTGGTAGCATTGCCTTTAAATTGTTTAACTTGGGTCAAATGTTTTGGGTAGCCTTCCACAAGCTTCCCACAATAAGTTGGGTGAATTTTGGCCCATTCCTCCTGACAGAGCTGGTGTAACTGAGTTAGGTTTGTAGGCCTCTTTGCTCGCACACGCTTTTTCAGTTCTGCCCACAAATCTTCTATGGGATTGAGGTCAGGGCTTTGTGATGGCCACTCCAATACCTTGACTTTGTTGTCCTTAAGCCATTTTGCCACAACTTTGGAAGTATGCTTGGGGTCATTGTCCATTTGGAAGACCCATTTGCGACCAAGCTTTAACTTCCTGACTGATGTCTTGAGATGTTGCTTCAATATATCCACATACTTTTCCTTCCTTCATGATGCCATCTATTTTGTGAAGTGCACCAGCCCCTCCTGAAGCAAAGCACCCCACAACATGATGCTGCCACCCCCGTGCTTCACGGTTGGGATGGTGCAAGCCTCCCCATTTTTCCTCTAAACATAACGATGGTCATTATGGTCAAACAGTTCTATTTTTGTTTCATCAGACCATCAGACATTTCTCCAAAAACTACGATCTTTGTCCCCATGTGCAGTTGCTAACCATAGTCTGGCTTTTTTATTGCGGTTTTGCAGCAGTGGCTTCTTCCTTGCTGGGCGGCCTTTCGGGTTATGTCGACATAGGGCTTGTTTTACTGTGGATATAGATACTTTTGCACCTGTTTCCTCCAGCATCTTCACAAGGTCCTTTGCTGTTGTTCTGGGATTGATTTTAACTTTTTGCAAACGGTGCAGTTGCCGTACCAGGCTATGATACAGCCCGGTGTATCTGTAAAAGTTTGTGAGGGTCTTAGGTGCCAAGACAAATTTCTTCAGCCTCCTGAGGTTGAAAATATGCTTTTGTGACTTCTTCACCACACTGTCTGTGTGGGTGGACCATTTCAGATTATCAGTAATGTGTACGTCGAGGAACTTGAAGCTTTTTACCTTCTCCACTGCAGCCCCATCGATGTGGATGGAGGCACACGATCAGCTCTTTCATTTTTTTGACGTTGAGGGCCCTCACCTCTTCCCTGTAGGCTGTCTCCTTGTTGTTGGTTATCAGGCCTACCAGTGTTGTCATCTGCAAACTTGATGATTGAGATGGAGGCGTGCGTGGCACACAGTCATGGGTGAACAGGGAGTACAGGAGGGGGTTGAGCACGAACCCTTGTGGGGCCCCTGTGTTGAGGATCAGTGTGGTGGAAGTGTTGTTGCCTTCCCAAGTGTTGTTGCCCTAGACCCAGGGCCCCGAGTTTAATGAGGAGCTTGTGTTGAAGGCTGAGTTGTAGACAATGAACAGCATTCTTTCATAGGTATTCCTCTTGTCCAGATGGGATAGGCTGTGTGCAGTGCGATGGCGATGGCATCATCTGTGGATGATTTGGGCGGTATGCAAATTACAGTGGGTCTAGGGTGTCGGTTAAGGTGGTGGTGATATGATCCTTAACTAGCCTTTTAAAGCACTTAATGATGACAGAAGTGAGTGCTACAGGTCGATTGTCAGCCAAAGTTGGTCCCTCTCCTTGCTCGGGTGTTTTTCGGTGGTCGAAGTCACCGGTCTTCTAGCTACCGCCGATCTACTTTAATTTTCTATGTTTTTTTGTCTTCATTATACACACCTGGTTTCTATCCCATAATTACATGTTCCTTATTTAACCCTCTGTTCCCCTCATGTGTTTGTGCGTGATTGTTTGTGTTTCATTGTTCCGTGTTTTCGAGAGTTTTTTTTTCCCCCACTCATGTATTTTGGAAATATTGAGTAAAACATTTGAAAACTCATATTTGTTGTCCTGCGCCTGACTCTGCCTTACCGGCATCACGGAGAACTCTGACATCGATAGTCATTTAGTTCTCTTTCTTGGGTACAGACACAATGGTGGGCAACTTGAAGAAAATGGGTACAGCAGACTGGGATAGGGAAACATTGAATATGTCCGTAAACACTCCAGCCAGCTGGTCTGCTAATGCTCTGAGGATGTGGCTAGGTATGACGCCTCGGCTGGCAGCTTGCGAGGGTTAACACACTTAAATGTCTTACTCACGTCAGCCACGGAGAACGAGAGCTCACAGTCCTCGGGAGCAACCCGCATCGGTGGCACTGTGTTATCGTCAAAGCAGGTGAAGAAGGTGTTTAGCTTGTCCAGGAGAAAGACGTCGGTAACTGCGACGTGGCTGGTTTTCACTTTGTTATCCGTGATTGTCTGGAGTCCCTGCCACATAGACGTCTTGGCCGTTGAATTGTGACTACACTTTGTCTCTGTACGGACGTTTTGCCTGTTTGATTGCCTTACGGAGGGCATAACTGTACTGTTTGTATTCAACCATATTCCCAGTCACCTTGCTGTGGTTAAATGTGGTGGTTTGCACTTTCAGTTTGCGCGAATGCTGTCATTTATCCATGTTTTTTTGTTTGGATAGGTTTTAATCGTCACAGTTGGAACAACATCCCCTATACACTTCCTGAGCAACTCAGACACCGTGTCAGTGTATACGTCAATGTTATTCTCAGAAGCAACCCGAAACGTATCCCAGTCTACATGATTAACTTCACAGGGAGCGGTGGGTCGCTAGCGACACCACCAGGTAAAATGTAAAGCGCCAAATTCAAAATCCCAAAGTTGAATTATTAAACATCCACCAATATACAAGTGTTTCATACTCATCAAAAGCTCTGTTTCTTGGCAATATCACAGCGTTGTCAGATTTCAAAAAGGCTTTACGGTGAAAGCACTACATTTGATTGTTTGAGGGCAGCACCTCACATACTTTCTCATAGCCATGAATTCATTAGCCAGTGTGGCACACACATAACACATTTCACAGCGAAAACAAATCAATTACCTGTTGAAGAACTTCTGCTGAGGTCATCCTAAGTGTCCAACGAAGACAATCCATGGTTCTTTTGTTAGAAAAAGTAATGTATTATATCCATAAATCTCCATTTGGTTCGCGCGTCATAGTCAGAAACGACAGCCTCCACTAGTCCATTGAAACGTGGCGCGAACTCGTTCCTCTTATACCTATAAACTTGTCCAAGAACATTCAAACATAGTTTTAAATGTATCCTTAGGAACACTTTTACGTATATTTACTATTATAAATCAACCGGAATATAAACTGATCAATAACGACGATAAATAAGACACTGTGCGACTTCTCGGGCGCGCGCCCTGGGTACTGTTGTCATCAAGGGGGGACCCACTTGTTTGGTCTTTNAACACATTTCACAGCGAAAACAAATCAATTACCTGTTGAAGAACTTCTGCTGAGGTCATCCTAAGTGTCCAACGAAGACAATCCATGGTTCTTTTGTTAGAAAAAGTAATGTATTATATCCATAAATCTCCATTTGGTTCGCGCGTCATAGTCAGAAACGACAGCCTCCACTAGTCCATTGAAACGTGGCGCGAACTCGTTCATCTTATACCTATAAACTTGTCCAAGAACATTCAAACATAGTTTTAAATGTATCCTTAGGAACACTTTTACGTATATTTACTATTATAAATCAACCGGAATATAAACTGATCAATAACGACGATAAATAAGACACTGTGCGACTTCTCGGGCGCGCGCCCTGGGTACTGTTGTCATCAAGGGGGGACCCACTTGTTTGGTCTTTTTCTCTGGTCTAAAGCATCCAAAATGGAAGAAATACACTGTCTCGAGGCTGTTGATATCATAAGGAGGCGACGTGTACTGCATTCATATGCCCTTATATGGTCATTTTCATGAGGGAGGGGTTCCCAAATGAGCTATGTGTCAAAATCACTTTTTCCAGGACAGAAATTCCTTGGGGTTTTGCCTGCCATATCCGTTCTGTTTCACTCACAGACAAATGGTTAACAGTTTTGGAAAATTCAGAGTGTGCATATCCTATTTTCTGGGCCTGAATGGGAGGCATTTTACTTTGGGCACGCCAGGCTCTCCAAAACCGTCACCTCGGGAGCTGCTCCCTGAGAAGTTAAAACAATCTTGAAGCATGGATTCCAATTGGTCAGACCATCGTTGAATAGACCTTAGCACGTGTACTTCCTGTGTCACACACACATGAACAAAGACCATCCTGCAGACATGAAGGCATCCATACATACATCATAGCACTTGCAAACACACTCACTGACACACACACTTCATAATGCATATACACACTGACATATGGATGCACATATGGTATACTGCTGACATGCCAAAACAAATACACACGTAGATGAAAAACACTCAGAACCTGGTCCTATTGTTTCATGTCAATATCAAAAAAAGAATGTACGGGAAATCAGAAGAGTGGCTTTTGAAGTGCTCTATGAACCTCACAGTGTTAATACAGAACAAATATTGATTAGAATCATGAAAATGGATGAATGTGCACAGTATACAACAGAGATAAAACATAATATTAGTCCTAGAAAAATGCATCTAGCTATATGATTTACTGTATATACAGAGTTTATCAGTGAGAATCTGGGATTGCCTTGCAGCACGCACAGACAAAGAGGAATAATAATAAATTTAACGTAACAATGATCTTTCCTTGTGATGCACTGAGAGCCTATTTTGTCAAAACACTTTGCAGTAACAATATTATGCTGATTCACTCCTCCCGCTATATTTGTCTACAGTCTAGTCCACCTAAATATTATTGCTGCTATATATGTTTTTGGGATGAAATATGAGTGAATAAGATCAACTATTTTATTCAGTTCCATTGCAATGTTACAGTACAGGTTGGATATATCTTTCTATGAGAAGCTGTCCCAACATGCTTTGAGGTCTGGGGATCGCCCAACAATGGTCATCTTAGTGTAACACCTTAATTGTCTGTATGGACTGTGAGACCCAGCCAATAGCAATCCATCTATGCCCTTCTCTGAGCATCATTGGTCAGCCACCATCCAGTTGCTAAGTGAGATTGAATAACCATCAATAATGATTAGATGGTGCCAAACACCCCGTCTCACTCTCCCCTAACTCAAGTATATGGATATAGATTGCTGTTTTATACCAATAAGCTTCCTAATTAGTGTTTGTCAAGTTCCAAGACGGTCAGGAGAAGAAAGTTCAGCCAATGTAGCAGCTCAGCTAGCTCAGTCGGTCCAGCCAGGGATTTCAGTTCAGCCAACTAACTAAAACACATTTTTGGTGCCAACTATGCCATGCTATGTTAATACAATCCATGTCTCAGACCAATTCCCCTAAGCCACGGTTAGCACACTACCACAACATTCTGAGGTCTATTAAAAAAAATGATTATCCCTCATGCTGGAGATGTCTGTCATGTGGGGTATGTTAGAGCTTTGGGCCAGTAACCGAAAGATTGCTGGTTCGAATACCCGAACCGTCAAGGTGAAAAATCTATTAATGTTTCCTTGAACAAGGAACTTAACCCTCATTTGCTCCAGGAGTGCCCTACTACTATGGCTGACCCTGTAAAACAAACACATTTCAATGCACCTATCTGGAGTATGTGACAATAAAACAATAAAAAAAATATATAACAGAGGTACTCCTCATGTACATCATTGCATGTAGGGCAGTAGCTGTTGGTTTTCTTTACTCCTTTGTCCAGCAAATTCTCCCCTCTGCTAGCCTAAAACTGTTCTTACATTCTCCCAGAGGGGACATGGCAGCAACCCACCCCTGTGGCTTAATGCTTTGCCTCTTAGCGTGAGAGTGAGAGCAGCATTTGACATGCCAGTGTGTTCTCAGGGTTGAGGTGCACAAGCATGTACACACATGCAGGCAGGCATCATGTGCACAAACTCACCCACATCCACACACACACACAAACAGTTCTGAGGGTAGAGGCGGTAAAGGCTTTGATTGTCAAGGTGACTAAACAAGGGAGGAAAGCCTCCTCCCCCAACCATCGACCCTGTAATATTCCTCAAATCCAATTGTATTGGTCACATGCTCCGTAAACAACAGGTGTAGACTAACAGTGAGAGAGAAAGAAAATAGAGAAATAATAGAAAAGTAAAACACGTAGTAATAAAAGTAATAATAAATACACAATTAGTAAGAATAACATGGCTATATACACAGGGTTCCAATAACGAGTCAATATGCAGGGGTAAAAGGTAATTGAGATAGATACTGTTTGTAAATATAGCTAGGAATAAAGTGACAGATAATACAAAGTAGCAGTAGCGTATGTGACGAGTCAAAAAAGTTAGTGCAAAAAGGTTCAATGCAGATAGTTAACCCTTAGACACGTACGAATACACGGGTGCGATCATTCTACAGGGTTCCCTGCAGCGTGTGCTCAAATCGGTGTGATTAGAACACTTATTTAGAACGTCCAGTTACGATTGATGTAACAGTCAGGGTTTGAGCTGGCCACACTGATTGATGTAACAGTCAGCGTTTGAGCTGGCCACACTGATTGATGTAACAGTCAGCGTTTGAGCTGGCCACACTGATTGATGTAACAGTCAGCGTTTGAGCTGGCCACACTGATTGATGTAACAGTTAGCATTTGAGCTGGCCACACTGTTTTTTTACAGAAACATTTTGCACAAACCCAGTCTTTACAATGTTGTGTCTTCAAAGTGAGCAGTTTATTTTTGGATGCAACGACAGCATAAACACAATTCTCATCCAACCCGTAAAATGAAGGCTACATTAGTTGTAGCGCGAACTGAAGAACTGACAGAAACCATCATATGAACTAGCTAATAGCAGTTGCTATTTACAATTTATCACACCACGGGTGAGCTCACCAGTGATCAAAATAATTGAGTAAAACCCCTTCTAAAAATCGAAAGTAATCCGAAGTCATATTTTTTTTGCGTCAACCAAAGATAAGAGGCTACAAGATGAATTGGGTCTGTTTGCAGTATGCATGTTGGAAGGGGTGTGTTGTCTACCATCATTAACCTCCATCATTCACTTCTGGATGTTTACTCGAAAGACGAGTGAACCATCCCTTCATCTCACTTTGTTCTAACATCTTTGGCCTGAAATATGTTTACGTGACAACCAGAATGCATTATATGATGTTAACAAACACAGTGCCACACATAGCTGGCAATTAGCTTAGGATTATCTCATCATAACCAGTACAACCTTCAAAAAAGTATTTTACACACATCATATGTTTCCATTACAATATATGCAAGAAGCGGAATGCATGATTTTTCACCAGTACTTGAAAACATGAACAAAACAGTAAATACATTATGCTAGCGCCCCACCACTCCGTAAGTAGTTAAGGTCTGGAGACTGGCTAGTCCACTCCAGGACCTTAATGTGCTTCTTCTTGAGCCACTCCTTTGTTGCCTTGGCCGTGTGTTTTGGGTCATTGTCATGCTGGAATACCCATCCACGACCCATTTTCAATGCCCTGGCTGAGGGAAGGAGGTTCTCACCCAGGTTTTGATGGTACATGGCCCCGTCCATCGTCCCTTTGATGCGGTGAAGTTGTCCTGTCCCCTTAGCAGAAAAACACCCCCAAAGCATAATGTTTCCACCTCCATGTTTAACGGTGGGGATGGTGTTCTTGGGGTCATAGGCAGCATTCCTCCTCCTCCAAACACGGCGAGTTGAGTTGATGCCAAAGAGCTCCATTTTGGTCTCATCTGACCACAACACTTTCACCCAGTTGTCCTCTGAATCATTCCGATGTTCATTGGCAAACTTCAGACGGACATGTATATGTGCTTTCTTGAGCAGGGGGACCTTGCGGGCGCTGCAGGATTTCAGTCCTTCACGGTGTAGTGTGTTACCAATTGTTTTCTTGGTGACTATGGTCCCAGCTACCTTGAGATCATTGACAAGATCCTCCCGTGTAGTTCTGGGCTGATTCCTCACCGTTCTCATGATCATTGCAACTCCACGAGGTGAGATCTTGCATGGAGCCCCAGGCCGAGGGAGATTTACAGTTCTTTTGTGTTTCTTCCATTTGCGAATAATTGCACCAACTGTTGTCACCTTCTCACCAAGCTGCTTGGCGATGGGCTTGTAGCCTATTCCAGCCTTGTGTAGGGCTACAATCTTGTCCCTGACATCCTTGGAGAGCTCTTTGGTCTTGGCCATGGTGGAGAGTTTGGAATCTGATTGATTGATTGCTTCTGTGGACAGATGTCTTTTATACAGGTAACAAGCTGAGATTAGGAGCACTCCCTTTAAGAGTGTGCTCCGAATCTCAGCTCGTTACCTGTATAAAAGACACCTGGGAGCCAGAAATCTTTCTGATTGAGAGGGGTTCAAATACTTATTTCCCTCATTCAAATGCAAATCAATTTATAACATTTTTCACATGCGTTTTTCTGGATTTTTTTGTTGTTATTCTGTCTCTCACTGTTCAAATACACCTACCATTAAAATTATAGACTGATCATTACTTTGTCAGTGGGCAAACGTACAAAATCAGCAGGGGATCAAATACTTTTTTCCCTCACTGTATGTGAATCAATGAGGAGGTGGAACACACCTCAATTCAAAGCTGTTTTTAGAAAATAAAATTTGTTCGAAAAATAAGTTGAAACATAGCCTATAGTTAATTAGCAGGCAGCGTTCCCTTGTTTGAGGGCAGCGCGGGTTAACTGTCCTGTTGCGTAACAATCCCATTTTGGAACAGTGAGTGCATACGGACACCACACATAAAATCTCACGTTGGGGTGACCATTAGAGATATTTGGAAGTCACGCGTGAAAAGGTTAAATAACCAAATAGTTACCCGGACTAACTATTTAGCAGTATTGGCTTGGGGGTAGAAGCCTGATATAGAGGTCCTGGATGGCAGGGAGCTCGGACCCAGTGATGTAATGGGCCGTATGCACTACCCTCTGTAGCGCCTTGCAGTCGGATGGCAAAAGGTTGTCATTCCAAGCGTTGATGCAACCAGTCAAGATGCTCTCAGTGGTGCAGCTGTATAACTTTTGAAGGATCTGCCAAATCTTTTCTGCCTCCCGAGGGGGAAGAGGCGTTGTCGTACCCACTTCACGACTTAGTTGGTGAGTGTGGACCATGATACATCCTTAATGATGTGGACACAGAGGAACTTGAAGCTCTTAACACGTACCACTACTGCCCCGATCAGCTACTTTGTCTTGCTGACGTTGAGCCTCTTATGTTGTCCTGGCACCACACTGCCAGGTCTCTGACCTCCTCCCTATAGGGTGTCTCATCGTTATCGATGATCAGGCCTACCACCGAGTCGTGATCAGCCATGCAGTCGTGGGTGAACAGGAAGTACAGGAGGGGAATAAGCACTCACCCCTTGTTGAGGGTCAGAGTGGCAGATATGTTGTTGCCTACCCTCACCACCTCCGGGCAGTCCAGGATCCAGTTGAAGAGGTATGTTTTCAGTCCCGGGGTCCTTAGCTTAGTGATGAGCTTGGAGGGCACTATGGTGTTGAACGCTGAGTTGTAGTCAATGAACAGCATTTTCACATAGATGTTCCTCTGTGCAGGTGGGAAAGGACAGTGTGGAGTGCATCTTTGGATCTGTTGGGGCGCTATGCGAATTGGAGTGGGTGGGTCCAGGGTGTCTGGGATGATGGTGTTGATGTGAGCCATGACCAGGATTTCAAAGCATTTCATGGCTACAGATGTGAGTGCTAGTCATTTAAACAGGTTACCGTGGCGTTCTTGGGCACATGGGGGTCTGCTTGAAACATGTAGGTACTACTACTTAATTTGTAAATTGGGAGGTACCAGAACGCCAATAACATAGCATTGCATGCATTATCATCACTTTTGCACACTGGCATAGAGCTGTAGAGGTGCTTGCAAAAGTTGAAAAATGTGGCTTTTTAAAACTAATTTCATGTGATTCCACATTATTTTAGATGATTGAAGACTTTGGCAGATTATTTTGCAATACCTCACAAATGATCGAAATGACAGGCTACTTTGATACTAGCAAACTACGTGCAATAAGAACGACCTTGTCTTGAATCCATAAATAGCCTAGGCCTAGCTGTGTGGAGACACATATTGTTAATTATCGGCTGAAAGTAATAGTCCTAAAAAAGCTTTTCAGTTTCACTGACTCACCAGCGATGGCCAATGTGCTCGTGCCAAAAGGTTCTCTCTCTCTTGTTTTACTTTGTCTGCTCAATATGTCTATTTGGAAGTTGAGTACTTGGTAGCCTACAGACATATTAGTCTTCTCTTTTCAGCAGGATCCATTTGCTTTCCAACTTGTGTTTTGAAATATTGTGAAAGGCCTGTTTTGGCTGCATGCTGTTAACTGACAGATTTGCTGCGCCTTCCGGTCTGTAGGCATGCCACAGCTAGGCAATTTAAAAAAATAAGCTATTGACCCTCTTTGGCTAAATTATAGGCTTACTCCTGATGTAGTATTCCGAATTATTTCATTTCTTTCTGAACAGACAGCAGTAATTCTATAACTTTTGCAAATGTATTTCAATTTATCAGGGGTGCTGTGGCACCTCCAGCACACTTCCTATGGCTATGATTCTGTAAGGAAATAAATTATTAAGTGCAACGTTGGAGAGATGGAGAGAGATCACATAAAGTGAATCTCATTCTAGTACTGTGAGAGATAGAGGCTCGCTTCTCTCTCTCACCACAGCAATGGGCACAAGTTGGTCTATATAGGCTACAATGATGCACAAACGATAAACCCGGGCTCGCCCAACACTAATCAATTCTTACAATATCAGGCACGTTTTCACATTACGTTTTACAGAGGACTCAACGTGAATTAACTCGAATTGCTTTTATTCAAATTTTTACATTGCAAACAGTGACAATTATTTTTAAATAATTTTTCATTCCAGGAAAGGTACCAGATCCTGGTAAATGGGTTCCGGAATGAAACAGTTCAAAACTGAGAGGTGCTGTATGCTGATCCGGCTCAAATTATGCAATGGGTATTACTGACTGGGTCAGGGAGAGGTTGAAAATGTCAGTGAAGACACTTGCCAGCTGGTCAACGCATGCTCTGAGTACGTGTCCTGGTAATCGGTCTGGCCCTGCAGCCTTGTGAATATCAACCTGTATACATTAGCTGAGGAGAGTGTGATCACACAGTTGACCGGAACAGCTTGAGCTCTCATGCATGGTTCAGTGTTGCCTGCCTCGAAGCCAGCATAGAAGGCATTTAGCTTGTCTGGTAGCCTCGCATCACTGGGCATCTCGCGGCTGGTTTGCTAGTTTGCAAGCCCTGCCACATCCGACGAGCATCAGAGCATATATAGTAGGATTCAATTTTAGTCCTGTATTGACACTTTGCCTGTTTGATGGTTTCTTATAAGCCTCTGGATAAGTGTCCCGCTCCTTCAAAGTGTGTGGAATAAAGGTGATCTAGAGTTGTTTTGCCTCTAGTTGCACTGGTGATATGCCGTTAGAAATGAGTTAAAACGGATTTCAGTTTCCCTGAATTAAAATCACCAGACACTAGAAGCAGATTAGCATTTTATTGTTTGCTTATGGCTCTATACAGCTCGTTCAATGTGGTCTTTATGTCAGCATTTAGTAACCAAAAAAAGTGTTAAACAAATCAAAATATATTTTATATTTGAGATTTTTCAAAGTAGCCACCCTTTGCCTTGATGACAGCTTTGCACACTATTGGCATTCTCTCAATCAGCTTCATGAGTAAGTCACCTGGAACAAATTTCAAGGAACAGGTGTGCCTTTGATAAAAGTTATCCTTCTTAATGCATTTTAGCCAATCAGTTGTGTTGTGACAAGGTAGGGGTGGTATACAGAAGATATCCCTATTTGGTAAAAAAACAAGTCCATATTATGGCAAGAACATCTCGAATAAGCAAAGAGTCCATCATTACTTTAAGACATGAAGGCAATGCGGACAATTTCAAGAACTTTTAAAGTTTCTTCAAGTGCAGTCGCAAACTCCATCAAGCACTATGATGAAACTGATAACTCCTTCAAGACTCTTGGAAAGCATTCCAGGTGAAGCTGATTGAGAGAATGCCAAGAGTGTGCAAAGCTGACATCAAGGCAAAGGGTTGCTCCTTTGAAGAATCTGTTTAACACTTTTTTGTTTACTACATGATTCCATATTTGTTATTTCATAGTTTTGATGTCTTCACTACTATTATTCTACACTATTATTGTACAACCCTTGAATGAGTAGGTGTGTCTAAACTTTTGATTGGTACTGTACATGTACAGTGAGGGAAAAAAGTATTTGATCCCCTGCTGATTTTGTACGTTTGCCCACTGAGAAAGAAATGATCAGTCTATAACTTTAATGGTAGGTTTATTTGAACAGTGAGAGACAGAATAACAACAAAAAAATCCAGAAAAACGCATGTGAAAAATGTTATAAATGGAATTGCATTTTAATGAGGGAAATAAGTATTTGACCCCTCTGCAAAACATGACTCGGTACTTGGAGGCAAAACCCTTGTTGGCAATCACAGAGGTCGAATGTTTCTTGCAGTTGGCCACCAGGTTAGCACACATCTCAGGAGGGATTTTGTCCCACTCCTCTATGCAGATCTTCTCCAAGTCATTAAGGTTTCGAGGCTGACGTTTGGCAACTCGAACCTTCAGCTCCCTCCACAGATTTTCTATGGGATTATGGTCTGGAGACTGGCTAGGCCACTCCAGGACCTTAATGTGCTTCTTCTTGAGCCACTCCTTTGTTACCTTGGCCGTGTGTTTTGGGTCATTGTCATGCTGGAATACCCATCCACGACACATTTTCAATGCCCTGGCTGAGGTTCTCACCCAAGATTTGACAGTACATGGCCCCGTCCATCGTCCCTTTGATGCAGTGAAGTTGTCCAGTCCCCTTAGCAGAAAAACACCCCCAAAGCATAACATTTCCACCTCCAGGTTTGACGGTGGGGATGGTTTTCTTGGGGTCATAGGCAGCATTCCTCCTCCTCCAAACACGGCGAGTTGAGTTGATGCCAAAGAGCTCCATTTTGTTCTCATCTGACCACAACACTTAAACCAGTTGTCCTGTTCATTGAAGCGGCGTTGTCGTGCCCTCGTCATGACTGTGTTTGTGTGTTTGGACCATGTGTTTGGACCATGGTGTTTGGACCATGTCCTTAGTGATGTGGACACTACAGCTCCGTCGATGTGAATAGGGGCGTGCTCGGCCCTCTGTTTCCAGTAGTCCACAATCAACTAATTTGTCTTGCTGACGTTGAGGGAGAGTTGCAAAGAGAGAGAGAGGAGCAGATAGAGAAAGCTTCACCTCCTCAGATTTGTGTCTGACATGACTCATCAAACTGACGATGAACAATTGGATAAAGCCAAATTGTGCCATTGCTGTATTATCTAGTTTTGACTCCATCTACACAGCGTGCAATAAATGTCCTAACTAATTAGCACAATTGGTTTGGGCAATAATTGGGTTCTGTGGTTTTGACTTCCTTCCTTATAACATAATTACCAAACACACATCCCCCTCCTATTCTGTCTCTACGCGGTGAACACCTGCCTACCTATTCCTAAATTCAGTGAGGTACCGAGAGAGAGGGGGCATGCCCTTGTGTGCATGCCCCCCCTGTCTACCCTCAATCTGCTCCCTGTGCTGACAACTGGGACTGGCTTTATCATGTCCCAAACAGATTGGGCGGTGCTCCTACTACAAAAAAGTTTTAATTAACCCACATCCCTGGTGGGTGCTTTCTAATCCTCCCTCCGTACGTTGGGTTTGCATCGGCGTTACACAACTAGGGTTCTGTCAGGGTGGCTGATCTGAGCCAAGCGCACACCTTCCTCTCTTCTCTTACCCTCACAACCATTCCTTCATATGCACACGCACACACATGCGCATGCATTCACATACGGAAGCGCAGACGCAAGCACTCACACAAACACACACGCACACACACACACACACACACACACACACACACACACACACACACACACACACACACACATGGAATTACTCTCTTACAGTAATACATTGAGAGCTCAGCTGAATATCATCATCATGCAAAATCCACTGAGTATGGTATATTAAGAGTATATTGATGCACCCATGCGTCAATCTAATGATCATTTACAAAAATCCCCATCATAATCCATCAGTTTAAACTACAGTAATCAGTTTTTTTTGGGCTGTGTCTCAATCCAAAGTGGCAGAGCTACAGCGCTGTTTATCAGACCAGGAGAAATTCCCCAAATTAGTCTACTCACGAAAACGTCTCTAGCATCAGAACGATGGTGTTCTCCATTTTGCTCTACAACCCGCACAAGTGTCACGTGACTCGTCTGAAGGCAAACCATACAAATGAATGGAAGTATGGAGGTAGTTTTGTGTCAACAAAAAAAGGGGGTAATATTTGTAAAAAAAAGTATATATTTTTTCTTAGCTTTCTTAGATATAGGACAGACACTACAAAACCTTATTCCTTGTTTTTTTTTTAATTACTGTCTTTTTTGCCATAAATGTAGGTGTTATTCAATGACTTTCAATGAGCTATAATAGTAAAGGCTAAATTCAACATTTGATTTATTTTATATATTTTTTGCAGAAACATACAGAGGTCCTAAAATTCTAAATCAAATAGCCTAATGATCCATGGTATGACCATCTTAAAACAATTCCATATGTTATCTTCCTTTATCAACGGCGGTGACTCTGGACCAATTAAAGTTAAATGCCGTTGCTCAAGGGCATTTTAACAGAAATTTCACCTTGTCAGCTCAGGATTAAAAAAACAACCTTTCGGTTACTGGCCCAACACTCTACTGCTAGGTTACCTGCCGCTATGTTCAGATTAGAGTATGAATGTGTAGGTAGAGTAGGCCTATATTAGAGTGACGTAATTGGATTATGTCATTAGTGGCATGGACACCATGTTCCAGTGAATAAACCACTAAAGCGATGGCCATAGCCTTACAAGGAATTTTCTCTCTATTTTGGCACATTTATTGTTGCCAACCATTTAATTACTAGTCAGAAAACATTCTCATCACCTCATTATCGTGACAGATTTCATTGGAGTGTTCTTGGCACTAATCTGGCATTCTTCAACACATTCTGCCGTAATTTTAACCAGGTGGCATTGAATCAATTCTCATCAACTCTCTCTCTCTCGCGCACATGCACGCACACACACACACACACACACACACACAGTGGAGCCACAGTTTCAAGGATCGGCTTAATCTCATTGAGTAGCGAGCTGGGTGGAATGTGTTTTATCACATTTTAGCTCGACAGGATGCATTTTGTAACGACTCGACAAACAACAAACCCAATGGGAAGTTGAGAGTGACATCTCATAGTGTGTGTCCCAAAAGTCACTCTATTCCCTATGGGCCCTGATCAGACATAGGAAATAGAGTGCCATTTGGTATGCAACCTATATAGGCTTAGCTGTAGCTCAAGCACAAAACAAATTAAACATATCAACGTCCCCCACGTCCACGCTCTCAAGGTGGCAGTTTCTCTCATTCATTCTGAGCTGCCCTTAGGGGGCTCAAAAATTTATTTAAATCAATAAATCACTGGTTTAATTCCACCAACACAAACACAAATAACAGTACACACACAAACACATTTCCTCACACGCATACAAACAAGCTTGTGCAAAAACACACACACGCTGTCTCCCTTTATTACACAAAGAAATCTTCCCAAAAGCATTAATCTTTGTGTCGTGCATATCTGATGGTAAGTGCAAGACTTGTGGGGCTTGGTACGGGAAATAATTCTGTCTCTCCGTTAAAACGCTCTAAGCCCTAGCATTTCCTTCATTAGTACTCAGCAGGCTAGGATCTGGGATCTGGGATGGCAGAGTCTTTTAATCTGGGGTTTGCTGCTTTAATCTACAGCGCATATGGTCTCCTGGATAAAGGGGAGGCTCTGCAGAGCATTACATGGCACTGGAGTCAGCAACATGACTGGGGACAGTTACAGTAACTTAAATCAAGTAAGTAAGGGAGGGAATCAGAGTAACCTAAGTTAAAGAAGTAAGAGTGAACTCTCATCTGCTGTTCTTGTTCCGTGACACAGTGCAGCCATGCCTAAAATCTTCACCTTTTACATTTTGTCACCTTTGGTTATGGGTAAGAGGATCAAAATGCTTGGAAAAAAGGATTTGTCCCTATAGTTGATGAGTTTGTAAGTGTGTATGTATCCATGCGTGAATCTGTGTGTGTGTGTTTGTACGTTATTGTAAATAAATATGGTGCCTGCTCTTCAATGCGGTCAGAATAATCAACAACAAAATACCAAAGAGCCAGAGCAGATCAGAATTCATCACATATATGATCCAGCAACTGCCAACCTGTGGGTGTGAAGACAAGACAGAAAAGTAGTGTACTATATAGGGAATAGGGTGTCATTTGGGAAGCAACACAAAGGGTCTACTGCTGTATGAGTGTCTTTCTAATGTCTTCAACAAGGAACTCTGACGTGTAGCCTCCTAGCTGGCATTTATTCAGGGACTTAAATGCCAGGGAACTATTAAATGCACTGCAGAGGCCCATATTAGGCATCTATCATGTCAGCCAAATAATTGAAATAGGAATAATCAAAAGTAGAAGCAACGTACACGGCTCAGTAGTTCATGAGCCCAATTTAGATCATCCGTCATATTCCAGCAGAGCTAAAGGAACTGGTGGAAAGCAACATCCAAATAGCTGGATAAATATCAAAGCATCTATAGCCACAACAAATCATCACACGTAGTTTGATCACTATGTAGGGCAGTCCATGGTATTTCAGATCGGGGAAAAAAACGTATCCCACCAGAATAAGGGGTGTTTATATAATGGTTGATTTTTGCTTCTAATCATCCTCCCTTAAACCCTTCTGATAAAGTGAGAAAGAGAGAGAGAGAGAGAGAGAGAGAAAGATGTACAGTCGTGGCCAAAAGTATTGAGAATGACACAAATACTAATTTCCACAAAGTTTGCTGCTTCAGTGTCTTTAGATATTTTTGTCAGATGTTACTATGGAATACTGAAGTATAATTACAAGCATTTCATAAGTGTCTAAGGCTTTTATTGACAATTGCACAAAGAGTCAATATTAGCAGTGTTGACCCTTCTTTTTCAAAACCTCTGCAATCCGCTGTCAATTAACTTCTGGGCCACATCCTGACTGATGGCAGCCCATTCTTGCATAATCAATGCTTGGAGTTTGTCAGAATTTGTGAGTTTTTGTTTGTCCACCCGCCTCTTGAGGATTGACCACAAGTTCTCAATGGGATTAAGGTCTGGGGAGTTTCCTGGCCATGGACCCAAAATATCAATGTTTTGTTCCCCGAGCCACTTAGTTATCACTTTTGCCTTATGGCAAGGTGCTCCATCATGCTGGAAAAGGCATTGTTCATCACCAAACTGTTCCCGGATGGTTGGGAGAAGTTGCTCTCAGAGGATGTGTTGGTACCATTCTTTATTCATGGCTGTGTTCTTAGACAAAATTGTGAGTGAGCCCACTCCCTTGGCTGAGAAGCAACCCCACACATGAATGGTCTCAGGATGCTTTACTGTTGGCATGACACAGGACTGATGGTAGCGCTCACCCTGTCTTCTCCGGACAAGCTTTTTTCCCGGAAGCCACAAACAATCGGAAAGGGGATTCATCAGAGAAAATGACTTTACCCCAGTCCTCAGCAGTCCAATCCCTGTACCTTTTGCAGAATATCAGTCTGTCGCTGATGTTTTTCCTGGAGAGAAGTGGCTTCTTTGCTGCCCTTCTTGACACCAGGCCATCCTCCAAAAGTCTTTGCCTCACTGTGCATGCAGATGCAGTCACACCTGCCTGCTGCCATTCCTGAGCAAGCTCTGTACTGGTGGTGCCCCGATCCCGCAGCTGAATCAACTTTAGGAGACGGTCCTGGCGCTTGCTGGACTTTCTTGGGCGACCTGAAGCCTTCTTCACAACAATTGAACCGCTCTCCTTGAAGTTCTTGATGATCCGATAAATGGTTGATTTAGGTGCAATCCTACCGGCAGCAATATCCTTGCCTGTGAAGCCCTTTTCTTGCAAAGCAATGATGACGGCACGTGTTTCCTTGCAGGTAACCATGGTTGACAGAGGAAGAACAATGATTCCAAGCACCACCCTCCTTTTGAAGCTTCCAGTCTGTTATTCGAACTCAATCAGCATGACAGAGTGATCTCCAGCCTTGTCCTCGTCAACACTCACACCTGTGTTAACGAGAGAATCACTGACATGATGTCAGCTGGTCCTTTTGTCGCAGGGCTTAAATGCAGTGGAAATGTTTTGGGGGGATTCAGTTCATTTGCATGGCAAAGATGGACTTTGGAATTAATTGCAATTCATCTGATCACTCTTCATGACATTCTGGAGTATATGCAAATTGCCATCATACAAACTGAGGCGGCAGACTTTGTTAAAATGTCTATTTGTGTCATTCTCAAAACCTTTGGCCATGACTGTACAGTGCCATCGGAAAGTATTCAGACCACTTGACTTTTTCAAAATGTTCTTGTTACAGCCTTGTTCTAAAATAGATTTTTTTTAAGTCCCTCATCAATCTACACACAATACCCCGTAATGACAAAGCAAAAACAGTTTGACAGTTTTACACATTTATGTATATAAAAAAAATGAAATATCACATTTACATAAGTATTCAGACCCTTTACTCATAACTTTGTTGAAGCACCTTTGTCAGCAATTACAGCCCAGAGTCTTCTTGGATATGACGCTAAAAGCTTGGCACATCTGTATTTGGGGAGTTTCTACAATTCTTCTTTGTAGATCCTCTCAAGCTCTCAGGTTGGATGGGGAGCATTGCTACACAGCTATTTTCCGGTCTCTCCAGAGATGTTCGATCGGGTTGAAAGTCTGGGCTCTGGCTGGGCCACTCAAGGACATTCAGAGACTTGTCCCGAAGCCACTCCTGCGTTGTCTTGGCTGTGTGCTTAGGGTCATTGTCCTGTTGGAAGGTAAACCTTTGCCCCAGTCTAAGGTCCTGAGCGCTCTGGAGCAAGTTTTCATCATAGATCTCTCTGTACTTTGCTCCGTTCATCATCCCCTCAATCCTGACTAGTCTGCAATTCCAAGCCGTTGAAAAATGGTGCCAGGCCTCCTCCAGACGTGATGCTTGGCATTCATCAGACCGAAACCTTTTCCATTTAAGAATGATGGAGGCCACTGTGTTCTTGAAGACCTTCAATGCTGCAGAAATGTTTTGGTACCCTTCGCCAGATCTGTGCCTCGTCAAAATCCTGTCTTGGAGCGCTACGGACAATTCCTTCGACCTCATGGCTTGGTTTTTGCTCTGACATGCACTGTCAACTATGGGACCTTATACAGACCGGTGTGTGCCTTTCCAAATCATGTCCAATCTATTGAATTTACCACAGATGGACTACAATCAAGTTGAAGAAACATCTCAAGGATGATCCATGGAAACAGGATGCACCTGAGCTCAATTTCGAGTCCCATAGCAAAGGGTCTGAATAGTTATGTAGATAAGTTATTTCTGTTTTTATTTTTAATACATTTGCAAGAAAATATATATATATTTCACTTTGTCATTATGGTGTATTGCTTGTATTGCTTAAAAAAAAATCTATTTTAGAATAAGGCTGTAACTAAACAGAATTTAGCAAAAGTCAAGGGGTCTGAATACTTTCCGAATGCAGTGTATTCCTGTTTGATATTATTCCTGTTTGCAGTGTATTCCTGTTTGATATCCTGTTTGATATTAATTAAAGTGGACATTGTCCTTTAATATGCAAGTGTTTGTTTTGTATCCAATGCATTTAGCTTACATTAGGATGAAGTAGTCTAGGCCTTCTAATCTAGTTGTATTGCATTATATCGCCTATCATTTAGTTATCAATGCATGAGGTGAATATAAAAACAATATATCTTAAGCATCGTTTAATAATATGCATAGGTGTTATAGTTGTATGAATTTATCACAATGCAAACCTGCTCCTTGGAAATAAAACACCAGTAGTCCTAATGCAATGTTAGCTTCACAGTGAAACACCACTATTATGGCTTTTTCTCATTCTTAAACTGTAAGCTTATTTCGCATTTTTTTTTGCTTCAGCCTCTGTACAACGCATGAAAGCTTATATGTCATATATCCACAATGATGTAGAAGCAGACCAAGCGATTTGCAAGAGGAGGACCCCACGTAAAACATTTCTGGTCGGTGTCACCTTAATTCACTAATGTCAAGTTAAATCAAATTTTATTGCTCACATACAACTGTTTAGCAGATGTTATTGCGGGTGTAGCGAAATGCTTGTGCTTCTTGTTCCGACAGTGTAGCAATAACTAACAAGTCATATCTAACAATTTCACAACAAATACCTAATACACACAAATCTAAGTAAAGGAATGGAATTAAGAATATATAAATATATGGATGAGCAATATCAGAGCGGAATAGACTAAGATACAGTAGATAGTATAGAATACAGTATATACATATGAGACGAGTAATGCAAGATATGTAAAAATTACTAAAGTGACATTATTAAGTGACTAGTGTTCCATGTATTAAAGTCACAAATTATTACATCTGTGTATGTAGGCAGCAGCCTCTCTGTGCTAGTGATGGCTATTTAATAGTCGGATGGCCTTGAGATAGAAGCTGTTTTTCAGTCTCTCGGCCCCAGCGTAGATGCACCTGTATTGACCTTGCCTTCTGGATGATAGCATGGTGAACAGGCAGTTCTTCTGGTGGTTGCTGTCCTTTTTGGCCTTCCTGTGACATCAGGTACTGTACTGAGTAAATCAGTTATTTTACTTGTATTATTATTATTTGTGTTAAATATTTCCATTCTGGGAAAGTTGTTGCTAGCACTAGTTGCTCAAACTGCTACATTGTCTACAATGTAAACAGACGTAGCTAGCTAGCATAAAAGCTCTCTTTGTATACGCCAGCTGCGTGATGATGCTGTTTCCTATTTAGGTTAGAAGTGACGTTGAAGTACGTTTTCAAATTTAGCAGATTTTAAGTGCACTGCGTTCTCCTACACTAAACAGTATGCTCTCTCAGGTGTTCTTGGAAGATCACCCTTGAAATAACGTGAGAACGCAAATAATGAATTTGGAACACAGCCAATGTTTTAAACCCTGCGTTACTATTTAAATGCAAAAACTTCCTTATTTACATGTCATTATCGGTCATCTGACTTGGCTACCATTGTCAAGTGCTGGCCAAGAAGCCATTAGCCTAATCATAAAAAAATCTAATCTATCACCATCCATTTCAAAACAATTAAAATGATAGCCTAACTTGTGACAACAGTACCAAAGAGACATAGCAAGAGTGATATCAAACCTCATTTGTCACTTTCCATGGAAACAAAAGTTTCAAATGTTTTTTTGTTGTTGGTAAAAGCTAGCTAGCTAGCAGCCAGTGGTAGAGAACATGCTAGCTAGCTTACTCATAACAAATATTCTGCAAACACAACGCATAAAAAAATAACTATGCTACCCTCTAACATATTTACATTTTTTGTAGTTTTTTTATATATATAAAAACTAGCTAGCTATATTCAAAATGATGTGCACTCACCTCCACACACACTTTATCTCATCCAGCAGTTTGACTCTGATATGGCTCTAGGAATATCAAAATCCTGCAGGATTTGTGCTGGAATTGGTCATGCAGGAATTGCCATATCTATAGGAATATCAAATAACTGCAGGTTTCGGTCCTGTAGGATTCCTGCCGGAATTGTCATTTTATGCAGGACTTTCAACATTTCTGTAGAACAAGTCATACTCCAGCAGGAGTCCTGCCGGACAATCAGGGGCTTTTCCTGCAGGAATTTGTCAATCCTACAAGATTCCTGCAGGACACCTGCACATTTCCTTCAAAAAAGGTTGAATTCCTGCTGGATTCCTGTAGGACTTTTTTGTACATCATTGGGGCCCGAACTCCCTGCCATCCAGGACATCTATATCATGCGGTCTGTTAGGAAGATCTGGGAAAATCAGACTATTCTCTCTGCTTCCACACGGCAAGGGGTACCGGGGCATCAAGTCTGGCACCAACAGGCTCTTGAACAGCTTCTATCCCCAAGCAATAAGACCGATAAATAGCTAACGAAATAGCTACATGGAATATCTGAGTTAACCTTTTATCTTTTATTTTTGCACTCTATGCACACTCACATGGCTCTGTACACTCACACTAACTCCATCATCTGCTCACTCACACATAATATGCACATACATTTATACTCACTCTACACACACCCGCTCTTTAATTACTTGTTACTTTTATCTCTTATTCTTATCTGTATTTTTTGAAACTGCATTGTTGGTTAGGGGCTCGTTAGTAAGGTCTATATTTGATTTGATACAAGCTGCTGCTACTCTTATAGTATATCCTGTTGCCTAGTCACCTTACCCCTATACATACGGTATCTACCTCCATCACTCCAGTATCCCTGCACATTGTAAATATGGTATTGGAACTGACCCTGTATATAGTATGCTTACTTACTTACTTACTTCTCGTGTTCTTCATATTTATTCTTATTTCCTGTGTGTTTTTTTTTATAGAATTACATTGTAGTTGATTATTGCACTATTGGGTTTTGAGTTTGAAAAAAGGTCATTACACTGTACTTGTGCATGTGACATTTAAGCTTGAAGTAGTCCACAGCTTTTTTCCACTGATCTTTGTTGATAGCACATGCTAAATTCAGGGCAGCAATGTAGTTAACTTCTTAGGGAGTGGCAGGTGAGGTGACGGTTTTGGAGAGTCTGGCGTGCCCAAAGCAAAATGCCTGCCACTCAGGCTCAGAAAATATGATATGCACATAATTAGTACTATTGGATAGGAAACACTCTGAGGTTTCCAAAAGTGTTAACATAATGTCTGTGAGTATAACAGAACTCATTTAGCAGGCAAGAACCAGAGAAAAATCTATCCGGAAATCAGTTTCTGGTGACCTATTGCTCTGTTTGACACACTCCCCATTGAATCCATTTGTTACCAGGACTGAGACTGCAGTACCTATAGCTTCCACTAGATGTCAACAGTCTATATACCTAGACTCAGAGAGATTGGAGTAAACAGAACGAATAGGTACAGGAAATGGTCAAGGTAGCTCAGATGTCAACAAGTTTTCTCGGGAGTGAGTCTGGCTGCACGCCCCACTTTATTTTACTTATATAAGGTATAGGTGACCATCCGAGTGAAATATTATCGCTAATATCCATAAAAGGATAGCTAAGGATGCATTTTAACTAGTATTTGATTTGTTTAGGAAAAGTTTATAGGTATATTTGAACGCGTTCTCTACATGTTTCAATGGGTGATTCGACGTTGGACTTTCTGAACATAACGCGCCAACCAAACGGAGATTTATGGATATAGAAAATGACTTTTTCTAACACAAAAAACATTGGATGTCTTCGTTGGACACTTGGGAAGCCCTCAGCAGAAGTTCTTCAAAAGGTAAGGGATTTGTTTTCACTGTGAAATGTGTTTTGTGTGAACCGCGATGGTTTATGAATTCATGCTAATGCAGAAATATTGGAGGTGCTACCCTCAAACAATCAAATGTTGTGCTTTCGCCGTAAAGCCTTTTGAAATCTGACAACGCTGTGATATTGCCAAGAAGCAGAGCTTTTGATGACTATGCAACACTTGTATATTGATGAATGCTTAATAATTCCATTTTTGGATTTTGAATTTGGTGCCATGCTAGCGCCCCACCCCTCCGTAAGTAGTTAAAGGGATAACCGGGGCGCTACCGTTCCCGACACTACCCGGTGAAATGTAAGGCGCCAAATTCAAAATCCAAAAGAGTGTTTCCTATCCAATAGTACTAATTAACTTCTTACGGAGTGGTGGGGCGCTAGCGGTGAAATGCAAGGCGCCAAATTCAAAATCCAAAAGTTGAATTATTAAACATTCATCAATATACAAGTGCTTCATAGTCATCAAAAGCTCTGCTTCTTGGCAATATCACAGCGTTGTCAGATTTCAAAAAGGCTTTACGGCGAAAGCACCACATTTGATTGTTTGAGGGTAGCACCTAACATATTTTTTCCATTACCATAAATTCATAAGCCTCCACGGTTCACAGAAAACACATTTCACAGCGAAAACAAATCAATTACCTTTTGAAGAACTTCTGCTGAGGGCTTCCCAAGTGTCCAACGAAGACAATCCATGGTTCTTTTGTTAGAAAAAGTAATGTATTATATCCATAAATCTCCGTTTGGTTGGCCGTTATAATCAGAAAATACAGCGTCGACTCCTCCATTGAAATGTGAAGTGAACTCGTTCAACTTATACCTATAAACTTGTCCAAGAACAATCAAACATAATTTTAAATGTATCCTTAGGAACACTTTAATGTATATGTTGCATAATATTTCAACCGGAATATAAACTGGGCGATAAGAAAGGAAAAAACCAAAGAACGCGCCAGCCGGGAGCGCGCATTTACTTGTATTGACATCTGTGTGGACACTTCCTTATTCGTCTTCTTCTCTGCTCTAAAAGCATCTAAAAAGAATCAGAACACTTTCTTGAGACTGTTGACATCCAGAGGATAGGTACTGCATTCATATGCCCTTATATGGGCATTTTCATAAGGGAGGGGTTCCAAATGAGGCAATGTGTCAAAACCACTTTTTCCAGGACAGAAATTCCTCGGGTTTTTGCCTGCCATATCCGTTCTGTTATACTCTCAGACAAAATGTTAACACTTTTAGAAAATCCAGAGTGTTTCCTATCCAATGGTACTAAATATGTGCATATCCTATTTTCTGGGCCTGAATGGGAGGCGTTTTATTTTGGGCACGCCGGACTCTCCAAAACCGTCACCTCGTGCGCTGCTCCCTAAGAAGTTGAGTGCATATCCTAGTTTCTGGGCCTGAGTGGCAGGCATTTTACTTTGGCCACGCCGGACTCTCCAAAATCGTCACCTCTGCTGCCGCTCGCAAACTAGTTAAGAGCAGTATTAACATTTTTGCAGTTCTCCATGGCTGTCACGGCTTCAGCCGAAGTTGGTCCCTCTCCTTGTTCGGGTGGCTTTCGGCGGTCGACGTCATCGGTTTTCTAGCTGCCGCCGATCTACTGTTCATTTTCAATGCTTTTGTCTTCATTATACACACCTGGTTTCCAATCACTTAATTATTTGTTCCTTATTTAAACCCTCTGTTTCCCTCATGGTTTTGTGCGTGTTTGTTATGTGTTAGATGTTCTTTTTATTGTGAGCTTGGATTTTACTACCTATTTTGGTAGTTTGTTATTTGAGTAAAGATACGTGATTTATTCATTTCCGTTGTCCTGCGCCTGACTCTGCCTACCTGCTACACAGAGACTTCTGACAGAAACACGCACCAAATATGGAGTCAGCAGGAGAACACGGCCTTCCTCTGCCTATTGAGGAGCGCATCCAGCAGCACGCGACCATGTTGCAACATCTCGGCACAGCCATGGATTGCGTGCTGCATAATCTGGAGCGATGGGAGAGATGTTTTCCAGCGCCTCCACCAGCATCTCAACCTCCCACTCCACAACCCACACAGCTGTCCACACCTCCTTCACCTGGACCCAGTGGGATTCGGCTCGCGCTCCCGAGGGCATATGATGGAACGGCTGCCGGGTGCCAGGGGTTACGACTCCAACTAGAGCTCTACCTGGCGACCGTTCACCCGGCTCCCTCGGGACGCGAGAGCGTGTCCGCCCTCGTCTCCTGCTTATCCAGGAAAGCCCTGGAGTGGGCCAACGCCGTATGGGGGGAGGACGGAGCGCCGATTGACTGTTACGAGGAGTTCACCTGCCGCTTCAAGACAGTGTTCGACCATCCACCTGAGGGTAGTGTGGCGGGTGAGTGCCTGTTCCACCTCAGGCAGGGGATGAGGAGCGCACAGGACTTTTCTCAGGAGTTCCGCACCCTGGCCGCCGGAGCGGGATGGAATGACAGAGCCCTGATCGACCATTACAGATGCAGTCTGCGTGAGGATGTCCGACGGGTGCTGGCCTGCAGGGACACCACCCTATCCTTCGACCAGGTGGTGGATATGTCCATCAGGCTGGATACCCTGCTGGCCACCCGTGGATGTCCGGATCAGGGCCTGTTAGTTCCATCCCCAAACACCTCTGGAGCTAGGAGGGACTGTGCTTAGGGGGGCCGGAGGAGGGGCCACTCCCTGCACCTTATGTGGCCGCAGAGGGAACACTGCCGGTCGGTGCTAGGGGGGTACCTCAGGGAGTTGAGGCAGCAGGCAGTGCACTATCGTGTCATCCCAGGTGAGTAGGCACCAGACTCGCCCAGAGCCCCCTGTTGCTCACATGTTTTTGTTTATAGATTATCCTGAGATTTCCCCACAAACTTTATTGACTGTACATTTGCCCGTAGTTTAGGGATCCCCATTGTGTCTGTTGAAATGCCATTCCCTGTGCACGCCTTAGATAGTCTACCATTAGGGTCAGGGCTGATTAGGGAGGTTACTGCTCCACTAAGTATGGTGACACAGGGGGGTCATGAGGAGAAGATTAGTCTCTACCTCATTGATTCTCCTGCGTTTCCCGTGGTGCTGGGCCTACCCTGGTTGGCCTATCATGACCCCACTACTTCATGGCAACAGAGGGCTCTAAAGGGATGGTCACGAAAGTGCTCGGGGAGGTGTGTAGGTGTTTCCATCGGTGCAACTACTGTGGAGAATCCAGACCAGGTCTCCACCGTGCACATCCCCTCAGAATATGACGATTTGGCTCTCGCCTTCTGTAAAAAGGAGGAGACTCAATTACCACCCCATCGACAGGGGGGTTGTGCGATAAATCTTCTGGTAGACGCAGCACTTCCCAGGAGTCACGTGTATCCTCTGTCACAGGAGACGGCAGCTATGGAGACATATGTTTCCGAATCTCTGGGACAGGGATACATTCGGCCCTCCACTTCACCTGCCTCCTCGAGTTTCTTTTTTGTGAAGTAGAAGGATGGAGGTCTGCGCCCGTGTATTGACTATCAAGGTATCAATCAGATCACTGTGAGGTGCAGCTACCCGCTGCCTCTCATAGCCAGTGCAATCGAGTCAATGCACGGGGCGCGCTTCTTCACCAAATTGGATCTCAGGAGTGCGTACAATCTGGTGCGTATCCGGGAGGGGGACGAGTGGAAGACAGCATTTAGTACCACCTCAGGGCACTACGAGTATCTCGTCATGCCCTATGGTTTGATGAATGCTCCATCAGTCTTTCAGGCCTTTGTTGACAAGATTTTCTGGGACCTGCAGGGCAGGGTGTAGTGGTGTATATCGACGACATGTCCCTGGTGCGCGAGGTGCTGGGTAGACTGTTGGAGTATGACCTGTACATCAAGGCTGAGAAATGTCTGTTCTTCCAGCAGTCCGTCTCTTTCCTAGGGTACCGCATTTCCACGTCAGGGGTGGAGATGGAGAATGACCGCATTTCAGCCGTGCGTAATTGGCCGACACCAACTACGGTAAAGAAAGTGCAGCGGTTCTTAGGGTTTGCCAACTACTACCGGAGGTTTATCCGGGGCTTTGGTTATGTATTTAAAAAAAGCCACAGTAGCAAGGATTATCTACACATACTGCATAGCTCATGTTATAGACAGAAGCATGCTACATGCTTGGAGTGGAGTAAACAACAAGGACGGCACCTGAATAGGAATACAAGCTTTGCTTGAACACCCACCCTGCCTTAACCCATCTCAGTGGAGCAAAACACTAAACATATACACACCCCTACCTTGTCGACCAGGGAGAGAACCGAACCAAGGATAAGGATTAAATGGAAAAGTTAAAGGAAAAACAGTTAATGCATTAAGAGGAATAAACCAGAGAGAGAAAAAGGTGGAAGATACAAACAGGCCGATAGGCCTTCCGAATGGTGCAGTGGTCTAAAACATTGCATTACAGTGCTAGCTGTGCCACTAGAGATCCTGGTTCGAGTCCAGACTCTGTTGCAGCCGGCCGCGACGGGGTGACCCATGGGGCGGCGCACAATTGGCCCAGCGTCGTCCGGGTTAGGGGAGGGTTTGGCCGGGAGGGATGTTCTTGTCCCATCGCGCACTAGCGACTCCTGTGGCAGGCCCAGGCGCAGTGCACACTGTTCCCTCCGACAAATTGGTGCGGCTGGCTTCTGGGTTAAGCAGGCATTGTGTCAAGAAGCAGTGCGGCTCTCGACCTTTGCCTCTCCCGAGTCCGTATGGGAGTTGCAGCGATGAGACAAGACTGTAACTACCAATTGGATACCATGAAAAGGGGGTAAAACAAATTTTATAATAAAACAGGCCGATAACAAGCTACAAAGAGGCCGGTAATCCTCTTTTAACAAGATGAGTGATCATAGTCTGTCAGAGCTTCGAAGCAGCACAATCAAAGTAATTTAGCCCTCTGTGCGCCGTGCGCTCTGCCAGCTGCCCAGCCTCCTACGTAGTACAGTCAGCCCCTTCATTCATCAGACCAACGCCTCGCGAAGACAGCGTCCTTGCCTGAGGGGCAGGCGAACTGGGAGTTAAGAAACAAGAGAGAGGAAGAGAGATAAAGAGAGAGGGGGAGAGGTAAGGAGAGTTAGGGAGAGAAAGCTGGAAAGGCAAAAGGACAAAGAAAAGGAGGATAGGGAATGGAGAGACGGAAATTCATGGAGAGGAGAAGGCTCTATTCTCTCTCTGCCGTCTCTTGCTGCTGTCAGGTAAATTTTACAGTTGAGGTTGTGGTAACTATCCCAACATTGGGATTTGCATAGGGTCTTGAGGAGCTCATACACTTGTGTAAGCCTCATTAAAACTTCAACAGTGTCTGTGTTCAAACTTAACGTGTGATAACAGTACAACAGAACAGATTAACCGGAATGAAGTTTAATCTCACGCGTGGCCAAAATAGTGTGGTGACTTTCACAAAACTTTGAGATGATTAAATTGTGACAAATAACAAGAAACCATTAGATTCTAGTCCATTCTATGCTATAATTACGTTCAGTTTTTTCTCTGGTATTATATGCTTTTAAATAGGGGGGGGGGGGCAGTGTATATACTGAGATGTATAATAAGAGTATGGTAGCAGCAGGTGTCATGTGAGTGTAGCATGAAAGTATATATGTGTGTGTGTGTGTACGTCTGTGTGTGTGTGTGCATGAGTGAGTGCATGTGTGCTAAGGTGCCGAGAATCAGAGCAGGTGGTCAGTCCAGTTCAAGTGTTCAGCAGTCTGATGGCTTGTAGATAGAAACTGGCTGTGAGCCTGTTGGTGTCAGACCTCATGCTCCGATACCGTCTGCCCAACGGTAAGGGAGAGAACAGCTCGTGGCTGGGGTGTGTGGGGTCCTTGATGATGCTGCGTGCCTTCCTCAGACATAATATACTTTTTTAATGTTTCTAATGTTTTTTTTATTTTTAGGACATTTCACTGAGGAGGATGGTCCTCACCCTCCTCCTCTGAGGAGCGTCCACTGGTGGTAGTGTTCTCAGTGATGTGGACGCAGAGGAACTTAGAACTTGTGACTCTCTCTACTGCTGTCCTGTTGATGTGGATCGGGGCATGTTCACTCCTCTGCTTGCTGAAGCCAACAGTCAACTCCTTTGTTTTGCTGACGTTGAGGGAGAGGTTGTTGTCATGACACCACAAAGCCAGTTCACTTACAACCTCCCTATAGACTGACCTGTCATTGTTGGTTATCAGGCCTACAACCGTGGTGTCGTCAGCAAACTTCATGATGGAATTAGTGTTGTGCAAAGCCATGCAGTTGTGGGTAAATGTTGAATACAGCAGAGGACTGAGGACACATCCCTGGGGGGGCTCTGTGTTACGAATCAGTGCAGAGGAAGTGTTGTTGCCAATCCTATCAGCCTGTGGTCTTCCCCGTCAGGAAGTCCAGGATCCAGTTGTAGAGGGTGGTGTCCAGACCCAGGGTTCTGAGCTTGGTGTTGAGCTTGGGGGGAACAATAGTGTTGAATGCTGAACTGTAGTCAATGAACAGCATTCTCACATAGGTGTTCCTCTTTCCCAGATGTGGTACGGCCATATGAATAGCAATGGAAATGGCATCTTCCGTGGATCTGTTGGAGCGGTAGGCAAATTGGAGTGGGTCTAGTGGGCCTGGCATGCTGATCTTAATGTGGGCCATGATCAGCCTCTCGATGCACTTCATGATGACCGAGGTGAGCGCAACAGGGCGATAGTCATTTGGGCATGTCACATAGTTTTTGGGGAGACTGGGACGATTGTGGTCTCCTTAAAACAGGTGGGGACTACAGACTGGGATAGGGACAGGTTGAAGATGTCAGAGAAGACACCAGAAGGTCAGCAAAACACTCTTAGGACATGGCCAGGGCGGCAACTTTATGATTATTCACTATTTTGAGAGTTTTCCTAACGTCAGCCTCGGAGTGTAAAAGCACGTTGTCGTCTCGAGCAGCGAGAGTCTTCCTGGATGGCACGGTATTGTCTGCCTTGAAGCAAGCATACCAATGTTAAAGCTCATCTGGGAGGGAGGCTACGATGGGCACCACACAGTTGGATTTACCTTTGTAGTCTGTGATAGTCTGTAATCCTTGTCACATGCGACATGAGTCTGAGTTGACAAGCATCAATTAAAGTTTGAATCTCTATTGTTCTTTGTGTCCCTAATGGATTTGCAGAGCTCGTACCTACTTACCTTCTATGCGTCGCGCACCACTGAGTCATCAGGGTTTGTTCTAATGACATTGAATGCTGCCATAACAGTTGTGGTATCTCTGTGTGACACATGCAGGAAGCATCAGGCAAAAAAAGGAATTCCCAAAATGCAAGTGATTGTTCTGAGAGATTTGGGGAGGAAATGTAAGTACCGCCAGCCCCCACCCCCTGGAGGGTTCTGCTCAGCTAAAATTGCCCAGCTTGCCCTTAATTCCACAATATCCTCTCTTGTTATTGTACCCTGTGTGTCTCTGAATCTAGGTCAATGGAAGCTGTTGATGTGGTATCTAGTGAAAAGTAGATTTACACCACCAGAGACGTCCAGTCACCCAGCCCTGGTGTGAAAAACCCTGCCACACTTTGGTAGTAGACAAATTGTTTGCCTTGTTTTAACTTTCCTACTGTACATGGATACGCAAACTTAATAAAGGCCTTTTAACTGCAACTGCATCTGTTTGGAGTGCAGTGTTTTTTTGACAGGGTATAGAAGTTCAGCCTCCAATTCTTCATCAACGTCACAAACCTGGGAAGCCAAAGAGCACCTTATCATTTTAACTATTATTAATATATGTGAACACAAACTGGTTCAGTTGTTCACACTCATCCAGAGAGAGGTTTGAAATTGCATCCTTCTCCCTGTATCATAGCACTTGTGTTTGGGACTGTAGTTGCTGACAATAGGGCTGAGACCTCATGATACAATAGTATCATGCATCACAATTATATGTATTATATGTATCATGATTCTATATGTATTGTGATTTGATACTGCAATTTGTCACTACTGTGTCTACTGCAGAGGAAAAAGAGAGACATGAGAAAACGAGTTTTGGAGATAAAAGTGCTCAAAACATGTTGGTACACCATTTTTAAAACATTCAAAAGGAAGATGGAGAACAAGCTATAGGATGAGAAATACTGGAGTTTTGGTGCAGGTACACCCGACTAGCGCTAGCTAATGTTAACTACCTAGCAAAAAAAAAGATATACACTGAGTGTACAAAGCATTAGGAACACCTTACAAATATTGAGTTGCACCCCCTTTTGCCCAAGGTGTCGAAAGTGTTCCACAGGGATGCTGTCCCATATTGACTCCAATTCTTCCCAAAGTTGTATCAAGTTGGCTGGATGTCCTTTGGGTGGCAGACCGTTCTTAAAACGCACTGGAAACTGTTGAGTGTGAAAAGCCCAGCAGCGTTGCAGTTCTTGACACACTCAAAAGGGTGCGCTTGGCACCTACTACCATACCCTGTTCAAAGGCACTTGAATCTTTTGTCTTCCCCATTCACCCTCTGAAAGGCACACATACACAATACATGTCTCAATTGTCTCAAGGCTTGAAAATCCTGAAATATCACAACTCTTCCCATTCATCTACACTGATTGAAGTGGATTTAACAAGTGATATCAATAAGGGATCATAGCTTTCACCTGGTGTTCCTAAAGTTTTGTACACTCAGTGTAAAGTCGTGGCCAAAAGTTTTGAGAATGACACAAATATACATTTTGCTGCATCAGTGTCTTTAGATATTTTTGTCAGATGTTACTATGGAATACTGAAGTATAATTACAAGCATTTCATAAGTGTCAAAGGCTTTCATTGACAATTACATGAAGTTGATGCAAAGAGTCAATATTTGCAGTGTTGACCCTTCTTTTTCAAGACCTCTGCAATCCGCCCTGGCATGCTGTCAATTAACTTCTGGGCCACATCCTGATTGATGGCAGCCCATTCTTGCATAATCAATGCTTGGAGTTTGTCAGAATTTGTGAGTTTTTGTTTGTCCACCCGCCTCTTGAGGATTGACCACAAGTTCTCAATGGGATTAAGGTCTGGTGAGTTTCCTGGCCATGGACCCATATTATCGATGTTTTGTTCCCCGAGCCACTTAGTTATCACTTTTGCCTTATGGCAAAGTGCTCCATCATGCTGGAAAAGGCATTGTTCGTCACCAAACTGTTCCTGAAAGGTTGGGAGAAGTTGCTCTCAGAGGATGTGTTGGTACCATTCTTAATTCATGGCTGTGTTAGGAAAAATTGTGAGTGAGCCCACTCCCTTGGCTGAGAAGCAACCCCACACATGAATGGTCTCAGGATGCTTTACTGTTGGCATGACACGGACTGATGGTAGCGCTCACCTTGTCTTCTCCGGACAAGCTTTTTCCGGATGCCCCAACAATCGGAAAGGGGATTCATCAGAGAAAATGACTTTACCCCAGTCCTCAGCAGTCCAATCCCTGTACCTTTTGCAGAATATCAGTCTGTCCCTGATGTTTTTCCTGGAGAGAAGTGGCTTCTTTGCTGCCCTTCTTGACACCAGGCCATCCTCCAAAAGTCTTTGCCTCACTGTGCGTGCAGATGCACTCACACCTGCCTGATGCCATTCCTGAGCAAGCTCTGTACTGGTGGTGCCCCGATCCCGCAGCTGAATCAACTTTAGGAGATGGTCCTGGCGCTTGCTGGACTTTCTTGGGCGCCCTGAAGCCTTCTTCACAACAATTGAACAGATCTCCTTGAAGTTCTTGATGATCTGATAAATGGTTGATTTAGGTGCAATCTTACAATATCCTTGCCTGTGAAGCACTTTTTGTGCAAAGCAATGATGACGGCACGTGTTTCCTTGCAGGTAACCATGGTTGAAAGAGGAAGAACAATGATTCCAAGCACCACCCTCCTTTTGAAGCTTCCAGTCTGTTATTCAAACTCAATCAGCATGACAGAGTGATCTCCAGCCTTGTCCTCGTCAACACTCACACCTGTGTTAACGAGAGAATCACTGACATGATGACAGCTGGTCCTGTTGTGGTAGGGCTGAAATGCAGTGGAAATGTTTTTGGGGGATTCAGTTCATTTGCATGGCAAAGAGGGACTTTGCAATTAATTGCAATTCATCGGATCACTCTTCATGACATTCTGGAGTATATGCAAATTGCCATCATACAAACTAAGGCAGCAGACTTTGTGAAAATTAATATTTGTGTCATTCTCAAAACTTTTGGCCACGACTGTATATATACACTACCGTGAAATTTCCTTGTTTTTGAAAGAAAAGCACATTTTTTGTCGATTAAAACAATATCAAATTGATCAGAAATACAATGTGTTAATGTTGTAAATGACTATTGAAGCGGGCATATTTTTTTATGGAATATCTACATAGACATACAGAGGCCCATTATCAGCAACCATCACTCCTGTGTTCCAATTACACGTTGTGTTAGTTAATCCAAGTTTATAATTTTAAAAGGCTAATTGATCCTTAGAAAACCCTTTTGCAATTATGTTAGCACAGCTGAAAACTGTTGTCCTGATTAAAGAAGCAATAAAACGGGCCTTCTTTAGAGTAGTTGAGTATCTGGATCATCAGCATTTGTGGGTTCGATTATAGGCTCAAAATGGCCAGAAACAAAGACCTGTCTCATGAATAGAAGGAGTGGGAGGCCACGGTGCACAACTGAGCAAGAGGACAAGTACATTAGAGTGTCTAGTTTGAGAAACAGACGCCTCACAAGTCCTCAACTGGCAGCATCATTAAAAGGTACCTGCCAAACACTAGTCTCAACGTCAACAGTGAAGAGGCGACTTCGGGATGCTGGCCTTCTAGGCAGAGTTGCAAAGAAAAAGCCTTATCTCAGACTGGCTAATAAAAGTAAAAGATTAAGATTGGCAAAATAACACAGACACTGGACAGAGATATGGCTTTTTCTTTGCAACTCTGCCTAGAAGGCCAGCTTCCCGGAGTTGCCTCTTCAGTGTTGTCTGCAACAACAACAAAAAATTCACCATCCCTAGCTACCAGTAGCACATCCAGACTCTTAGGACACATTACTATTGCATTAGTGCTAAAGGGACAAGATCAAGCTGCGGATCTGACACTGGTGCTGTCAAAGGGTGACATAAAACATTTGACATTTGAAAGACAATGGCCTATGGGTCGTACAGTATTACGTGCCAATGTATTTTCCTGGAAAATTCTAATGTGTATCCATAAAGAATGTTCCAATTTAGTGTTACAAGAAAATAATGAAATGTGACCGACCTGCTCAAATCAGTCTTATGTAGTCTTATGTGTTTTTTACATTGGATAAAAGTAGAGATTCAGATTACAAAATGTTGTATCATACACTAAATTTGAGGAACAATGGGAAATACATGTTTTCTTTGAAAGTTGATACATTTGTAAACTCACTTTTGAGAAAATGGCCTTTGAATGTCTTGGTACTACTATTGGAGAGTCCTTCTTCATCTACACCCATTGAGCATCGTTCACACCCTCACCCTCACCCTCATACCTCATTTGCACACATTGTATATAGATACAGTGAGGGAAAAAAGTATTTGATCCCCTGCTGATTTTGTACGTTTGCTCACTGACAAAGAAATGATCAGTCTATAATTTTAATGGTAGGTTTATTTGAACAGTGAGAGACAGAATAACAACAAAAAAATCCAGAAAAACACGTGAAAAATGTTATAAATTGATTTGCATTTGAATGAGGGAAATAAGTATTTGAACCCCTCTCAATCAGAAAGATTTCTGGCTCCCAGGTGTCTTTTATACAGGTAACGAGCTGAGATTAGGAGCACACTCTTAAAGGGAGTATAAAAGACACCTGTCCATAGAAGCAATCAATCAATCAGATTCCAAACTCTCCACCATGGCCAAGACCAAAGAGCTCTCCAAGGATGTCAGGGACAAGATTGTAGACATACACAAGGCTGGAATGGGCCACTAGACCATTGCCAAGCAGCTTGGTGAGAAGGTGACAACAGTTGGTGCGATTATTCGCAAATGGAAGAAACACAAAAGAACTGTCAATCTCCCTCGGCCTGGGGCTCCATGCAAGATCTCACCTCATGGAGTTGCAATGATCATGAGAACGGTGAGGAATCAGCCCAGAACTACACGGGAGGATCTTGTCAATGATCTCAAGGCAGCTGGGACCATAGTCACCAAGAAAACAATTGGTAACATACTACGCCGTGAAGGACTGAAATCCTGCAGCGCCCGCAAGGTCCCCCTGCTCAAGAAAGCACATATACATGCCCGTCTGAAGTTTGCCAATGAACATCTGAATGATTCAGAGGACAACTGGGTGAAAGTGTTGTGGTCAGATGAGACCAAAATGGAGCTCTTTGGC
>QNTS01000996.1:285619-306119 GCA_003317085.1 Hucho hucho
TACTCACAGACAAAATGTTAACACTTTTAGAAAATTCAGAGTGTTTCCTATCCAATGGTACTAAATATGTGCATATCCTATTTTCTGGGCCTGAATGGGAGGCATTTTACTTTGGGCACGCCAGGCTCTCCAAAACCGTCACCTCGTGCGCTGCTCCCAAAGAAGTTAAGGTCCTGGAGTGGCCTAGCCAGTCTCCAGACCTTAATCCCATAGAAAATCTGTGGAGGGAGCTGAAGGTTCGAGTTGCCAAACGTCAGCCTCGAAAACTTAATGACTTGGAGAAGATCTGCAAAGAGGAGTGGGACAAAATCCCTCCTGAGATGTGTGCAAACCTGGTGGCCAACTACAAGAAACGTCTGACCTCTGTGATTGCCAACAAGGGTTTTGCCACCAAGAACTAAGTCATGTTTTGCAGAGGGGTCAAATACTTATTTCCCTCATTAAAATGCAAATCCATTTATAGCGTTTTTCTGGATTTTTTTGTTGTTATTCTGTCTCTCACTGTTCAAATAAACCTACCATTAAAATTAAAGACTGATCATTTCTTTGTCAGTGGCAAACGTACAAAATCAGCAGGGGATCAAATACTTTTTTCCCTCACTGTATGTGTTTTTCTACTGTATTATTGACTGTATGTTTGTTTACTCCATGTGTAACTCTGTGTTGTGTTATGTGTCGAACTGCTTTGCTTTATCTTGGCCAGGTCGCAGTTGTAAATGAGAACTTGTTCTCAACTTGCCTACCTGGTTAAATAAAGGTGAATAAAAAATATAAAAAAAGCTTCAGCCCACCCAACCATTTTTAGGGTTGATCCGAGCATTATGTACTAACAACAGCAGTCAAGCTTAGTACATTGGCTAACTTGCTAACTACTTCCAGACATCTAAGTGAGAGAGAACAGCTCACTGAACATTACTCGCCCTGGCAGAGCTTCATTAGGCTGTTATGTTATCCAGAGCGTTGGTGACTGCAACTGTGCAGTCAGATTGTCCATTCGTAATTTCAGAGCATTCGGGGCGCACACTGGACGCTCTGGCCGATGAGTAGGGTTGATCCGAACGTTCTGACCTCACAACGGCAGTCAAGCACCCAAGCTAATAGGCTAACATTGGCTAGCTTGATAGCTACTTCCTGGCACATAATGAGAGAACACCCCACTCTGACCATTTTACTCGCCCTAGCAGAGCTGGTTTCATGTTATCCAGAGCGTTGGTGACTGTAACTGTGCTGCTGGCAACAATTGAATTACGTTTGTTTTTTTGCCGACGTATACTTACACCGGCCATATTCAACGGGTTTTGAGCGTTCGTAAATTCATCAGTTATTCCGTGCTCTTGCACACTAAGACGAGAATCTTTTCTTAAGACATGTAGCTAGCTAGCTAGGAAAACAATGAACCATAATCCCAACTCATTACGTTACTACCCTGCATGAATCTGCAGGTAGCTAACCAACCAGGTTCAATGTTAGCCAGCTAACATTAGGTTATAACTAGTGGCTCTGAGATTTGAATTATAAGATCATACACGTAACATTACTTAGCGAGCCAGGCAGCTAACGTAAGCTAGCTAGCTAACAGTACAATTTAAATTGAAAAGACTTTATGTCAAAATTAGAAACATGCAATATCTGAAAATGTAGCTAGCTAGACTATCTTACCCATGGTCTGAAATTGGAGTAGATAGCCAAAGCGAATTTACCAGCTAGTACTTCTATCAACAGTTGTTGCAGTGACATCCTATTGAAATGGATACTTGCATGGTGGAGTTGTTTGTTAAGACATGTAGCTAGCTAGCTAGCTAAACAATGAACCATAATCCCAACTCATGACGTTACTACCCTGCATGAATCTGCAGGTAGCTAACCAACCAGGTTCAATGTTAGCTAGCTAACATTAGGCTATAACTAGTCAAGCAAATGTGTCTGAGATACAAAGAATAAGATCATACACATAACATTAGCTAGCGAGCCAGCCAGCTACCGTTAGCTAGCTAACAGTACACTTTAACTTGAAATTAAACCACTTTCTGTCAAAATTATAAATGTGTAATATCTGAAAATGCAGCTAGCTAGATTATTTGACCCGTATACATCATGGTCAACTTTTTTCCTCAAATTCCAATTATTTCAAAACTCAGTCCTCCAGAAAGTGGGGAGCATACACGTAACGTTCGCTAGCGGGCCATCCAGCTAACGTTAGCTAGCTAGCAATACACTTTAACTTGACATTAGGTTTATGAAGTTTTACTACTCAATCATTTTTTTAAAAAGCCGCCTAAGACCGGATTACCTAGACATACTGACCATCTCAAATAGACAGAAGCGTGCTATATGGCAGACCAATCCAAACTCATCTCTTGGCATGTCCAGCCAACGCATTATCTTATCTAATCATGGCTATCGGGATGGTTGCTATCTTTTTCTGTAGGCTCATAATTTAACAATTGTATTTGTATTATCAGATGGCATACAAATTTATTATTAAGGCACACGAAAGTTCACCAGTTCGAGAAGGCATTTTGATAAAAAAAAAAGGTTACGTTCAAACGGCTCTCCTGTGAAGTAGTCACATACGCCTAGTTTCTTGAAGCGGGTCGCAAATGTCATACTAAAACGTTTTAACAGTGTTGGAATCTCACCCTTTATTAATTTAAATCTGAGCATTGAATGTGTGGTAAGTCATGGCCAAGTTGTTCTATTGTAGAGTAAATGCTGTGGATTCCAGCCGCGAGATGAGAGACGAGAGGATCTATAGGATTTGGCACAGTCATTTATTACATAAGTGGAACAAAATGTCACCCCATTCATGTTCCCCCTTACTATTCCTCTGTAACACAGTTTCGCTTCGAGCATTAAAATGGACTTTAGTGAGTCTTCATGAAGAACTTCATTACAATAATTGGGATGTCCGCTCTCTCTTACATCTCCAGTTTGTCAAAATATCAAAACCTGCCCATGTGACTGACTCCCATTCATTATCTCTCATCTCATCGTGTGTGTGAAGGGAGGAATTTAATGAGATTATCTTTCCCAGAGATCATCAGCATGTATAGTACAGTTTCATCAACCTACAGGAAATCCTTCACCTTGTAAAACGTGTTGAAGGAGATCTGCTATGCCACGGAGTAAGGTAACTTTAATCGAAATGATTGATCCAGCTGTGTGGTGTTTGGACAGATCAGGGCATCCCACTTGATTTTACTTCCCATTCCATCCCATTCTCTGAGTATATGTGTTAAAATTACCATTTAAGTTAGAAAATAGATGATGCACTGAATGCACTATGAAACTACTACAGTATGTGTCCAGAATAATACCATGCTAACTCTGATAACATAACTCCATCTGTGGTAATGACGGTCCATTGCAGTTCTGTTAAACACTGATAGCTGCTGATTCAAACCACTTGTTTTGGAACAGCTTCCCACATCTCAGACTATTTCTTTAATTATGTAGTTTTCGCCTCAATCCAAAAAGCGATAAGGTGTTTGGCGTTCCCTTCCGTAGGCTGCCACAGACAGAGAAACAACAGTAGTCAGCAGTATGGAGCTGCTGTAATTAGGATGCTACACAGACGGTTCTATTTCCAGCCTCCTCCACCCACCCAGTCTCCTAAGAAGCATGAGCACAATTCTCTCCCAGACATCCAGCCCACTAACACAGCCTGGCCAGACCTGGATATTGTCTGTCTTCGCAATGCTACAAAGCCTAATTAACCTTGTAAAAAGGTTGTTGGGAAGTGTTGTATTTATTTATCTACAGTGTGAATGATGACCCTCACCTTTGCCGTGTCTCCCCAGACGACAGATTATACTCCAGTGTTAATCTGACTGTTAAATAACTTCATGTTCCGTAAAGTGTGTGTGTGGGTGCGTGTGCTTGTGCACGTGTGTGTGTGTGCATGTTGTGAGCATGTGTTTGTATGTGTGTGTCTGTGTGCACGTTTGTTTGTGTGTGTGTGTGTGTGTGCATGTTGTGTCGGTCCTGAATTTGTCTGCAAATGGTATTATTCGGCCCTCACTGAGTTCTCTACAATAGGGTTTAACCTAAACCACAGACTATTTTCAGTCTGAGCAGAGATGACAAATCTCTGGAGGGACTTGGAACGAAGAGAGGTCAGATTTCAAAAGCAATGTCCTCCTCTCTGAAACACATTCTGTACATGTAATACTTTTACATTCCAAATTGGAAAACCTTATAACATGATGGAACAGCGATAATGAGATTTTATTTAATACTGAACAAAAATATAAATGCAACATGTCAAGTGTTGGTCAGGATATGCACAAAATTAGTACTATTGGATAGGAAACACTCTGAAGTTTCTAAGAGTGTTAAAATATTGTCTGTGAGTATAAAAGAACTGATATAGCAGGCGAAAACCTGAGGAATTTCTGTCCTGGAAAAAGTGTTTTTGACACATTGCCTCATTTTGAACCCCTCCCTATTGAAAACAGCTATATATGGGAGTAAGATTGCAGTACCTATTGCTTCCACTGGATGTCAACAGTCTCGAGACAGTGTTTGGTGATGTTAGGTTGCTCTGGATGGTAATAGAAGAAGAATTTCGAACTAGTCACCAGATGTAAACAGAAGAGGAAGCACGTTCACGGGCTCGCGCGCGCTGTGGTTTTTTCCTTTCCTATCGTCCAGTTTATAATCCGGTTGAAATATTATAGTAAATATACATAAAAGTGTTCCTAAGGATACATTATCAATGATGTTTGATTGTTCTTGGACAAGTGTATAGGTATAATGTGAACACGTTCTCTTCACGGTTCAATGGGCGACTCAACGGTGGATTTTATGATCATAACACGCCAACCAAACAGAGATTTATGGATATAATAAATTACTTTTTCTAACAAAAGAAGCATGGATTGTCTTCGTTGGACACTTGGGAAGTCCTCAGCAGAAGTTCTTCGAAAGGTAATGGATTTTATATTATCGATTTTATGCGTTTTTTGAGACCCGTGTTGGGTTATGGATTTATGCTAATGCGTAAATATTAGAGGTGCTACCCTCAAACAATCAAATGTTGTGCTTTCGCCGTAAAGCCTTTTTGAAATCTGACAACGCTGTGATATTGCCAAGAATCCAAGCTTTTGATGACTAGCGCCCCACCACTCCGTAAGTAGTTAAATAGTACTCGCAAAACACCAGTCTCAGCGTCAACAGTGAAGAGGCGACTCCGGGATGCTGGCCTTCTAAGCAAAGTTCCTCTCTGTATAGTGTCTGTGTTATTTTGCCCATCTTAATCTTTTATTTTTATTGGCCAGTCTGAGATATGGCTTTTTCTTTGCAACTCTGCATAGAAGACCAGAATCCCAGAGTCGCCCCTTCGCTGTTGACGTTGAGACTGGTGTTTTGCGGGTACTGTTCAACTTCTTAGGGAGCGGCAGCTGAGGTGACGGTTTTGGAGAGTCTGGCGTGCCCAAAGCAAAATGCCTGCCACTCAGGCTCAGAAAATAGGATATGCACATAATTAGTACTATTGGATAGGATACACTCTGAAGTGTCTAAAAGTGTTGACATAATGTCTGTGAGTATAACAGAACTCATTTAGCAGCCAAAAACCAGAGAAAAAACCATCCGGAAATCAGTTTCTGTTGACCTTTGGCTCTCTTAGACACACTCCCTATTGAATCCATTTGTTACCAGGACTGAGACTGCAGTACCTATAGCTTCCACTAGATGTCAACAGTCTATATATAAAGCCTCAGAGAGATTGGAGTAAGCAGGGCGAATGGGTACAGGAAATTACATTGGGACCTCAAATGTCAACAAGTTTTCTCGGGCGCGAGTCTGGCTGGCGCGCCCCACTTTATTTTACTTATATAAGGTATAGGTGACCATCCGAGTGAAATATTATCGCTAATATTCATAAAAGGATAGCTAAGGATGCATTTTAACTGGTATTTGATTTGTTTATGAAAAGTTTATAGGTATATTTGAACGCGTTCTCTTCACGTTTCAATGGGCGATTCGACTTGGATTTTCTGAACATAACGCGCCAACCAAACAGAGATTTATGGATATAATAAATGACTTTTTCTAACAAAAGAACCATGGATTGTCTTCGTTGGACACTTGGGAAGCCCTCAGCAGAAGTTCTTCAAAAGGTAAGGGATTTGTTTTCGCTGTGAAATGTGTTTTGTGTGAACCGCCATGGTTTATGAATTTATGCTAATGGAAAATATTGGAGGTGCTACCCTCAAACAATCAAATGTTGTGCTTTTGCCGTAAAGCCTTTTTGAAATCTGTAAAACGCTGTGATATTGCCAAGAAGCAGAGCTATTGATGACTATGCATCACTTGTATATTGATGAATGTTTAATAATTCAACTAGCGCCCCACCACTCCCTAAGTAGTTAATGAAGCTTCCAGTTGAGAACTTGTGAGGCATCTGTTTCTCAAACTAGACACTCTAATGTACTCTTGCTCAGTTGTACACCAGGGCCTCCCACACCTATTTCTATTCTGGTTAGAGACAGTTTGCGCTGTTCTGTGAAGGGAGTAGAACACAGCGTTGTACGAGATCTTCAGTTTCTTGGCAATTTCTCGCATGGAATAGCACTAATTTCTCAGAACAAGAGTGACGAGTTTCATAAGAAAGGTATTTGTTTCTGGCCATTTTGAGCCTGCAAATGAACCCACAAATTCTGATTCTTCAGATATTCAACTAGTCTAAAGGCCAGTTTTATTACATCTTTAATCAGAACAACAGTTTTCAGCTGTGCTATATCAGCATTAATTACTGATAGGCAGCTTAAACTTTCAACCACTTTCAACCGTTATTGGGTTCAAATACACATTTAGATTCGTGAACAGCCATCCACAACAACAACAATCCGTGAGGCGCAAATAGTTAACTACTTAGGGAGCAGTGGGGCTTACTTAGGGAGCAGCTAGCGCCCCCACTCCCGACACTACCCGGTGAAATGTGAGGCGCCAAATTCAAAATCCAAAAGTTGAATTATTAAACATTCATCAATATACAAGTGTTGCATAGTCATCAAAAGCTCTGCTTCTTGGCAATATCACAGCGTTGTCAGATTTCAAAAAGGCTTTACGGCGAAAGCACAGCATTTGATTGTTTGAGGATAGCCCCTCTCATATTTTATGCATTAGCATAAATCCATAACCAACTCGGGTCTCAAAAAACGCATAGAATCGCTAATATAAAATCCCTTACCTTTCGAAGAACTTCTGCTGAGGGCTTCCCAAGTGTCCAACGAAGACATCCAATGGTTCTTTTGTTAGAAAAAGTGGTTTATTTAATCAATAAATCTCCATTTGGTTGGCGCGTTATGATCATAAAATCCACCGTTGAGTCGCCCATTGAAGAGAACACATTCAAATTATACCTATACACTTTCTACAAACAAATCAAACATCATTTTTTATGTATCCTTAGGTATCCTTTTGTGTATTTTTGCTGTAATATTTCAACCGGACGATAACGTGAACGATAGGAAAGAAAAATAAAGTGGTGCGCGTTCACAATCTCGCGTGCATCAAACCTTGTTTACAAAAGTGGTCCTGTGACTTCTTCCTGTCCCTATCTGTTCTGGTCACTCCTAGAATTCCCAGTCGTTGACTGTTGACATCTAGTGGAAGCCTTAGGTACTGCAGTCTCAGTCCTACATAAGATTGTATGCAATAGGCACAATGGAGGCATTTACAAAAAAAAAACTGCAAATCTGTATGGATTTTCCTCGGGTTTTCGCCTGCTTTATCAGTTCTGTTATACTCACAAACATGATTTTAACACTCTTAGAAACTTCAGAGTGTTTCCTATCCAATAGTACTAATTCTGTGCATATCCTATTTTCTGGGCCTGAGTGGCAGGCATTTTACTTTGGGAACGCCAGACTCTCCAAAACCGTCACCTATGCAGCCGCTCCCTAAGAAGTGAAATGAGAGAGTAGCAGTGTGATTCACAAAATGTGGAAAAAGTCAAGGGGTCTGAAAACTTTCTGAATGCACTGTATATGGAGGATGTGCTGTTTCTGTATGTTAATGTACAGTTCTGCCCACAAATTTACTATAGCATTGAGGTCAGGGCTTTGTGATGGCCACTCCAATACCTTGACTTTGTGGTCCTTAAGCCATTTTGCCACAACTTTGGAAGTATGCTTGGGTCATTGTCCATTTAGAAGACCCATTTGCGACCAAGCATTAACTTCCTGACTGATGTCTTGAGATGTTACTTCAATATATCCACATCATTTTCATTCCTCATGATGCCATCTATTTTGTGAAGTGCACCAGTCCCTCCTGCAGCAAAGCACCCCCACAACATGATGCTGCCACCCCCGTGCTTCACGGTTGGGATGGTGTTCTTCGGCTTGCAAGCCTCCCCTTTTTTCCTCCAAACATAACGATGGTCATTAAGGCCAAACAGTTCTATTTTTGTTTCATCAGACTTGAGGACATTTCTCCAAAAAGTATGATCTTTGTCCCCATGTGCAGTTCCAAACCGTAGTCTGGCTTTTTAATGGCGGTTTTGGAGCAGTGGCTTCTTCCTTGCTGAGCGGCCTTTCAGGTTATGTCGATATAGGACTTGTTTTACTGTGGATATAGATACTTTTGTACCTGTTTCCTCCAGGATCTTCACAAGGTCCTTTGCTGTTGTTCTGGAATTGATTTGCACTTTTCACACCAAAGTACGTTCATCTCTAGGAGACAGAACGCGTCTCCTTCCTGAGCAGTATGACAGAGGGTAAAATAATGAACATATAATTGGGTAATTGAAACCAGGTGTGTAAAACAAGACAAAACAAATGGAACATGAAAAGTAGATCGGCGATGGCTAGAAGACCGGTGGCATCGACCGCCGAACGCGCCTGAACAATGAGAGGGACCGACTTCGGCGGAAGTCGTGACACTTACCTTTGAAGATCTTCCTCTGTTTGCAATCCCAAGGGTCCCAGGAACACAAAGAATGGTTGTTTTGTTCGATAAAGTCCTTCTTTATATCCCAAAAAGTCTGTTTAGTTGACGCCATGGAGTTCTGTAATCCAGTTGTTCAACATGCAGACAAAGAAATCCAAAAAGTAACCGGTAAAGTTTGTCCCAACAAGTCAAACGATGTTTCTAATTAATCCTCAGGTTGTCTAATATCTAAATAAATGATAATATTTCAGACGGAGAATAGTATGTTCAATTGGGAAGAGAAATAACGAAGAGCCCGCGGCAAAACACTAGTGTCCTTATCATGAGCCACCTGGAAAAACTGCAATTCCTTGTTAGTTTTTCAAAAAACAAGCCTGAAACCATGTCTAAAGACTGTTGACATCTAGTGGAAGCTATAGAAACTGCAATCTGTGCGCTATTGTCATGTATAGTCAATAGGGAGTCAATGGAAAGACTGTGACCTAAAAAAAAGAATCTGGTTGGTTTTCCTCTGGTTTTCGCTGCCATATCAGTTCTGTTATACTCACAGACATTATTTTAACAGTTGTAGAGTGTTTTCTATTCAATACTACCAATTATATGCATATCCTAGCTTCTGGGACTGAGTAACAGGCAGTTTACTTTGGGCACGTCAGACTCTCCGTACTTCCGAACACTGCCCCCTAGCCTCTAGAGGTAAGAGAAGGGGTGCAGTGGCGATCAATAGCTGGTCAGTGTATGATAGATGGTGGAGTGATTACTAATTTCACCCCAATAGACAGACCATGCAGGCCCTTAACTTCTTAGGGAGCGGTGGGGCGCTATTTTCTGGGCCTGAATGGGAGGCATTTTACTTTGGGCACGCCAGGCTCTCCAAAACGGTCACCTCGTGTGCTGCTCCCAAAGAAGTTAAAACCTGAAGAATAGAGAAAAACTTGGAGTTCCCCTATTCACATATCCATTCTCATTCTGTAAGGTGAGGTAATGACGGCAGGGGTAGCAGTCACATGGGAGGGAACGAGGGTACCCCATACGTCTGCCTTAGCAACACATAGTGAATCATTTTAACAACTGCACTAGCCTTGCATACTACACTGATAGCATACTAAATATAGGATGGCAGTGTGCTCGGAGTAAAGAGCAGTACTTATAGTTATCTTAGTTTGGATTCCACTTCCATTACACAGTCAATAACAACCAGAGAAGTAGCACAACTCATCACCGGTCCTATTGGTATTGCTTTTGTCTGCTCAGTGACCAAGGAACAAAACCTCAACATACTGTACTGTATATTGGCCTCCCTTACATACTGTACTACTGCTAAATTCAGTCACCACATTTGAAGTCAGCACGATAAGTAACTGTTAAAGCAGTGTAAGGCATAGAGCAGGGCACGGTATATTATGAGTACAGTGCCTTCAGAAAGTATTCATACCCATTGACTTATTACACATTCCGTTGTATTACAGCCTGAGTTCAAAACTGATTAAATTGATTATTTTTGTGACCCAATCTACACGCAATATCCCATAATGAAAAAGTGAAAACATGTTTTTAGACATTTTTGCAAATTTATTGAAAAGGAAATATCTCATTTACATAAGTATTCACACCCCTTTGCTATGACACACCAAATTGAGCTTAGGTGCATCCAATTTCCTTTGATCATCCTTGAGATGTAATTACAACATTATTGGAGTCCACCTGTGGGAAATTCAATTATATGTACATGATTTAGAAACACACTATATAAGGTCCCACAGTTGACAGTGCATGTCAGAGCAGAAACTATACCATGAAGTCCGTAGATCTCAGAGATAGAATTGTGCAGTATATACACTATATACACTACCGGTCAAAAGTTTTAGAACATCTACTCATTCAAGGGTTTTTCTTTATTTTTACTTTTTTCTACATTGTGGAATAATAGTGAATACATCAAAACTATGAAATAACATATGTAATCATGTAGTAACCAAATAAATGTTAAATATCAAAATATATTTTTATATTTGAGATTCTTCAAGTAGCCACCCTTTGCAATGATGATGGCTTTGCAAACTCTTGGCATTCTCTCAACCAGCTTAATGAGGTAGTAACCTAGAATGCATTTCAATTAACAGTTGTGGCTTGTTAAAAGTTCATTAGTGGAATTTCTTTCCTTTTTAATGTGCTTGAGCCAATCAGTTGTGTTGTGACAAGGTAGGGTGGTATACAGAAGATAGCCCTATTTGGTAAAATACCAAGTCCATATTATGGCAAGAACAGCTCAAATAAGCAAAGAGAAACGACTGACCATCATTACTTTAAGACATGAAGGTCAGTCAATCCGGAAAATGTCAATAACTTAGAAAGTTTCTTCAAGTGCAGTCGCAAAAACCATCAAGCACTATGATGAAACTGGCTCAAATGAGGACCGCCACAGGAATGGAAGACCCAGGGTTACCCCTACTGCAAAGGATAAGTTCATTAGAGTTACCAGTCTCAGAAATTGCAGCCCAAATAAATGCTTCACAGAGTTCAAGTAAGAGACACATGTCAGCAGCATTTGGTCTGGAGTCCAAATTTGAGATTTTTGGCTCCAACCGCCGTGTCTTCGTAAGACGCAGAGTAGGTGAACGGAGGATCTCCACATGTGTATTTCCCACCATAAGGCATGGAGGAGGAGGTGTTCTGGTATGGCGGTGCTTTGCTGGTGACAATGTCTGTGATTTATTTAGAATTCAAGGCACACTTAACCAGTATGATTACCACAGCATTCTGCAGCGATACACCATCCCGTCTAGTTTGGGCTTAGTGGGACTATCATTTGTTTTTTTGAGATGGTTTTGGATGAGTCGGACTACAGAATGAAGGAAAAGCAGCCAACAAGTGCTCAGCATATGTGAGAACTCCTTCAAGACTGTTGGAAAACATTCCAGGTGAAGCTGGTTGAGACAATTCCAAGAGTGTGCAAAGCTGTCATCAAGGCAAAGGGTGGCTATTTTTAGAATCTCAAATATAAAATATATTTTGATTTGTTAAACACTTTTTTGTTTACTACATGATTCCATATGTATTATTTAATAGTTTTGATGTCTTCACTATTATTCTACAATGTAGAAAAGAGGAGGTGTTCTAGAACCTTTCACTGGTAGTGTATACAAAAGTATACACCTCTACAAATGAGTGGATTCGGCTATTTCAGCAACAAACGTTGCTGACAGGTGTATAAAATCGAGCATACAGTCATGCAATCTCTATAGACAAACATTGGCAGTAGAATGGCCTTACTGAAGAACTCAGTGACTTTCAACTTGGCAACGTCATAGGATGCCACTTTTCCACCAAGTCAATTTGTCAAATTTCTGCTCTGCTAGAGCTGCCATGGTCAACTGTAAGTGCTGTTATTGTGAAGTGGAAACGTCTAGGAGAAACAATGGCTCAGCCGCGAAGTGATTGTTCACACAAGCTCACAGAACATGACTGCCGAATGCTGAAGCGCATACTGCCACTGGAAGCAACGTCAGCACAAGAACTGTTCATCTGGAGCTAAATGGGTTGAGCAGCCGCACACAAGCCTAAGATTACCATGCGCAATGCCAAGCGTCTGCCGGAGTGGTGTAAAACTCACTGCTATTGGACTCTGGAGCAGTTGAAACGTGTTCTCTGGAGTGACGAATCACGCTTCACCATCTGGCAGTCCGATGGACAAATCTGTGTTTGTCGGATGCCAGGAGAACTCTACCTGCCAAAATGCATAGTACCAACTGTAAAGTTTGGTGGAGGAGGAGGAATAATGGTCTGGGGCTTAGTTCCAGGGAAGGGAAATCTTAATGCTACAACATACAATTACATTCTAGACTATTCTGTGCTTCCAACTTCGTGGCAACAGTTTGGGGAAGGCCCTTTCCTGTTTCAGCATGACAATGCCCCCCGTGCACGAAGCAACAATACATGGTTTGTGGAGATCAGTGTGGAAAAACTTGACTGGCCTGCACAGAGCCCTGACCTCAACCCCATCGAACACCTTTTGGATGAATTGGGACACTGACTGCGAGCCAGGACTAATCACCCAACATCAGTGGAAAGCCTTACTAATGCTCTTGTGACTGAATAAAAGCAATTCCCCGCAGCAATGTCCAAACATCTAGTTGAAAGTCTTCCCGGAAGAGTGGAGGCTGTTATAGCAACAAAGGGGGGACCAACTCCATATTAATGCCCATGATTTTGGAATGAAATGTTTGACGAGTAGGTGTCCACATACATTTGGTCATGTAGTGCAAATGGGTAAGGGTATAAAAAAATATTTTGTGTTTAAATTTTCCAAGAGCACAGTGGTCTCCATCATTGGGAAATTGAAAAAATATTGAACTACACAGACTCTGCCTAGAGCTGGCCGTCCGACCAAACTGAGCAACTGCTAAGAAGGACCTTGGTCAGGGAGGTGACCAAGAACCCAACAACCTCTCTGACAGAACTACAGAGTTCCTTGGCTGAGATGGGACAACAGTGCTTACAGCACTTCACCAATCTGGGATTTATGGGAGGACAGTGGCCAGATGGAAGCCACTCCTGAGGAAAAGGCACAGGACAGCACACCTGAAGTTTGCAAAAAGCCATGTGAAAGACTGAAATCATGAGGCAAAATATTATTTGGCCTGAATGCAAAGCGCTATGTCTGGAGAAAACTAGGCACAGCTCATCCCCCGTCTAACACCATCCCTACCATGAAGCATGGTGGTGGCAGCATCATGCTATGGGGATGATTTTCAGCGACAGGAACTGGGAAACTGGTAAGGATAGATGGAACAATCAATGGAGCCAAATACAGGCAAATCTTTGATGAGAACCTGCTTCAGAAAATTGACCTTAGACTGTGGCAAAGATTTACATTCCAGCAGGACAATGGCCCCAAGCATACAGCCAAAGCAACGCTGGAATAGCTTTAGAACAAGAATGTGAAAGTCCTTGAGATGCCCAGCCAAAGCCCAGACTTAAATACCATTGAAAATCTGTGGAAAGACTTGAAGATTGCTGTTCACCGCCATTACTCAAAATCCCCAAATCCAGATGTGCAAAGCTGATACAGACATGCCCAAGACGACTCAAAGCTGTAATCGCCGCAAGAGATGCTTACACAAAGTATGGACTCTGGATGTGAATACTTTAGCAAATTAGATATTGCTGTATTTCATTTTCAATAAATGTGCAAACATTTCTAAAAGCATGTTTTCACTTCGTCATTATGGTGTATTGTGTGTAGATGGGTGAGAACAAAAAATATATTTAAACCATTCTGAATTCAGGTTGTAACACAACTAAATGTGGAATATGTCAAGGGGTATGAATACTTTCTGAAGGCATTGTATATCATAACTAAACAGAAATCTGTTAGTGGGTGAAGTCAGTGGACAGGAAGTAGGAAGCAATTACATTTAGACGGGACATGCACAGGAAGCGTCCTTAGAGAATGCGCAGACCAGCTGGCAAGTGTCTTCACAGACATTTTCAATCTATCCTTGTCCCAATATGTAATTCCAACATGTTTTAAGATGACCAACATTGTCCCAGTTCCCAATAACTCTAAGCTAACCTTCCTAAATGACTATCGCCATGTAGCACTCAAATCTTTAATTATGAAGTGTTTTGAAAGGCTGGTGATAACACACATCAACACCATCATCCCAGACACCCAATTCGCATACCGTCCCAACAGATCCACAGATGACGCAATCTCAATTATACTTCACACTTCCCTCTATAACTATGTGAGAATGCGGTTCATAGACTACAGCTCAGTTTTCAACACCATAGTCCCCTCCAAACTCATCACCAAGCTCGGAACCCTGGGACTGAACACCTCCCTCTGCAACTGGATCCTGGACTTCCTGACGGGACGGCCCGAGGTGGTCAGAGTAGGCAACAAATCCTCCCCCACACTGACCCTCAACCCGGGGGCCCCTCAGGGGTGTGTCCTTAGTCCCCTCCTGTACTCCCTGTTCAACCACGACTGTGTGGCCATGCACGACTCCGACAACATCATCAAGTTTGCTGCTGATGACACGACTGTGGTAGCTCTGATCAGGACAACAGCCTCTCCCTGAAGTTCAGTAAGAGCTGATCGTGGACTACAGGTGAAAGACAAGAGAGCACGCCCCCATCCACATCAACAGAGCCTGTCGAGAGCTTCAAGTTCCTTGGCGTCCAGATCCCTAAGAACTTAACCTGGTCCACACACAACTGCACAGTCGTGAAGAGGGCACGAGAGCCTCTTACCCCTCAGGGTGTTGAAAAGATTTGGCATGGGCCCTCGGATGCTCAAAAGTTATACAACTACACCATCGAGAGCATCTTGACTGGCTGCATCACCGCTTGGTATGGCAAATGCACCATACATCACTTGGGCCGAGCTAACTGTCATCCAGAACCTCAAATTGCCAAAGACATCAGACACCCAAGCCGTCGACTGTTCACATTCTTACTGTCCGGCAAACGGTAACAGGCCCCGAGACAGCGTCTACCCCCAAGCCATAAGACTGCAAAATTGTTATTTAAAAGGTTACCTGAACTATCTGCATTGATCTTACAATGACGCTATGCACACTCACAAGACTATCCAGTGCACATTCAGACCCTTTGACGTTTTTCACATTTTATTTTACGTTACAGACTTATTCTAAAATGTATTTAAAGAAAATCCTCATCAATCTACACACAATACCCCATAATGACAAAGCAAAAACTGCTTTTAGAAATTTTAGCAATTTTTTTAAATAAACAACTTAAATATCACATTTACATAAGTATTCAGACCCTTCACTCAGTACTTTGTTAAAGCACCTTTGGCATCGATTACAGCCTTGAGTCTTCTTGGGTATGAAGCTACAAGCTTAGCACACCTGTGTTTGTGGAGTTTCTACCATACTTCTCTACAGATCCTCTCAAGCTCTGTCATGTTGGATGCTGAGCATCGCTGCACAGCTATTTTCAGGTCTCTCCCGAGATGTTTGATCGGGTTCAAGTCCGGGCTCTCGCTGGGCCAATGAAGGACATTCAGAGACTTGTCCCGAAGCCACTCCTATATTGTCTTGGCTGTGTGCTTAGGGTCGTTATCCTGTTGGAAGGTGAACCTTCACCCCAGTCTGAGGTCCTGAGCACTCTGGAGCTGGTTTTTATCAAGGATCTCTATGTACTTTGCTCCGTTCATCTTTCCCTCGAGCCTGACTAGTCTACAAGTCCTTGTCGCTGAAAAACATCCCCACAGCATGATGCTGTCACCACCATGCTTCACCATAGGGATGGTGCCAGGTTTCCTCTAGATGTGATGCTTGGCATTCAGGCCAAAGAGTTCAATCTTGGTTTAATCAGACCAGAGAATCTTGTTTCTCATAGTCTGAGAGTCCTTTAGGTTCCTTTTGGTGAGGAGTGGCTTCCATCTGGCCACCCTACCATAAAGGCCTGATTGGTGGAGTGCTGCAGAGATGTTTGTCCTTCTGGAAGGTTTTCCCATCTCCACAGAGGAACTCTGGAGCTCTGTCAGTGTGAGCATCGGGTTCTTGGTCACCTCCCTGACCAAGGCCCTTCTCCCCCGGTTGCTCAGTTTGGCCGAACAGCCAGCTCTAGGCAGAGTCTTGGTGGTCCCAAACTTCTTCCATTTAAGAATGATGGAAGCCACTGTGTTCTTGGGGACCTTCAATGCTGCAGATATTTTTTGGTACCCTTCCCCAGATCTGTGCCTCGACACAATCCTGTCTCGAAGCACTACAGACAATTCCTTCGACCTCATGGCTTGTTTTTGCTCTGACATGCACTGTCAGCTGTGGGACCTTATATAGACAGCTTGTGCCTTTGCCACAGGTGGACTCCAATCAAGTTGTAAAAACATCTCAAGGATGATCAATAGAAACAGGATGCACCATGCTCAGTTTCGTGTCTCATAGCAAAGGGTCTGACTACCTATGTAAATAAGGTATGTCTGTTTTTTATTTTTAATAAATGTGCTGAAATGTGAAAAAAACTATTTTTGCTTCGTCATTATGGGGTATTGTGGAAAAAACAAAAATGTTCATCCATTTTAGAATAAGGCTGTAACGTAACAAAATGTGGAAAAAGTCAACAATCTGAATACTTTTCTAATACACTATATACACACACACTCGCACACACACACTTACATACACACACACACATATCACACACACGCAGACCAACACATGCCTGTAAGTGAAACTAGATTTAGTTGTGTCTGAAATGGCACCCTATATGGTGCACTACTTTTGACCAGGGACCCTAGTGCAAAATATGGAACAGGATGCCATTTGGGAGACAGCTAATGCTAGTTTCACTTCAGACTTACACACATCAAAAGTATTGATCCCATCAACAGTCAGTTGGTGGAAGCCTGCTGGGTCCCTCTCCAATTACGGTTCCAATAAATTTCACTGTGAGAAATGTGACATCAAATAAAAGCATGGTGGTTTACCCATATAACAAAGGCTGTATCACACAATTCTGAAACTTGAACTGGGAAACTTGGGTCGGCATGGGTTCAGCAAATTTGATTAATTAGCTAGTAAATAAATAATTAAACCAATTTGTGTAGTACTAAGTAAGGCTCAGGTTTTTGCAGATGCAAGGAGGTTACGACTGTTCAGAATGATGATATGCTACGAGGTTATGATTAACAAGTTGTCTGTTTATAGATGTGATGGGTAAAGACTTTTAGAGTTTAATTTGGGAGATGGTAACTCTTTAAAGAACCGCTCTCGTGGTGCCCCAGATCCTAATAAGTTAATTGTTACATGATTCATTAAAATGGGTAACAATTAAACATATTTAGGTAATTAGATGAATAACAGTCTTCAGATTGTTTAAGTCAAGTCACAACACAATGCATAGTGGGGTAGGAGGATAGACAGATGCTAGCTGGCTGTTCGGATGAGCAAAGACATGTTTTTAGACCTAAAAAAGCAATTATACTGTAACCTAAATTGAGATTCAGAGTGATCGATTAGGCTTTGCTCTGGGAGTGTTGGGTTACTAACACCATTATAAAGAAATTATAAAGAATGAGCGATTCTACTGCCAAAGAACTAATGAAAAAGCACTTAAAGGCAATGGCATTGTTACTAGTACTTACAAGACAAGATAAACATTGGTTATTTATGTGTTATGTGCATGTGTTTTGTGCAGCACTACAGCTTGCTACTACATTACCCTACACACTAGGCCTACATTAAATGGTAACACAGGATGAACATCCACCCTAAATACGTTAAAAACATGTCCCTAGAGGACTGACAACAATATGCTTGTTACAAAAGACATGGAGAGGGCGAGAGAGAGAGAGGGACAGAGACACTTAACGTTGGTATGTTTAGAAACTACTCTCACTTATAGTACTTCTACAATTTGCACACGAACCGCCGCCCGCTTGGAGTAAGAAATCATGAATGTATTTACGTAAATGCCTTGGTTCACTGTGTCTCTCTCAGAACCGGGCCACCTTGGAAAGGGGGTTGAGCCTTTTCGCGGCACATTTGTTAGGCTCTGATTGTCTTAAAGGGGTTCCAACAAGTCTTGTTGTTCTCCTCAGCAGTCGACCTTATCGTGTAGTCCTGAACAGTGTAGTCCTGAACAGAACTACAGAGTGTCACACCCTGATCTGTTTCACCTGTCTTTGTGATTGTCTCCACCCCCCTCCAGGTGTCGCCTACCTTCATCATTATCCCCTGTGTATTTATACCTGTGTTCTCTGTCTGTTGACAGTTCGTCTTGTTTGTCAAGTGAACCAGTGTTTTGTCTCAGTTCCTGCTTTTACCCAGTCTCTGTTTTTCTCGCCCTCCTGGTTTTGACCCTTGCCTGTCCTGACTCTGAGCCCACCTGCCTGACCACTCTGCCTGCCCCTGACCCTGAGCCTGCCGTCCTGTACCTTTGCCCCACCTCTGGATTACCGATCTCTGCCTGACCTGAGCCTGCCTGCCGTCCTGTACCTTTGCCCCACTACTCTGGATTATCTACCCCTGCCTGCCTTGACCTGTTGTTTGCTTGCCCCTGTTGCTGTAATAAACATTGTTACTTCGACACAGTCTGCATCTGGGTCTTACTTTCTAACCTGATACAGTTTATTCTACTTCCATTCGCTCTGGAAGATGCTTATTTGAAAATAGGCTAGCCAGCCGTGTCGATGGTTCCCAGTGGGGTGATGAGAGTAGCGTAAAACGATGGTTTGAACAGAGTAGTAGAATGGTCCCATTACAATTCACTTTCGAAGATACTTTACTTTTAAGACAACTAATCAGCCATACCAGTGATTGTCCGGGAGGTGAGTTTATCGTCTCTACCTCGTTTTGAGATTCAGAGTTCAAACCACTTTAAACGTAAAGCTGCAGCTCTACATCTCTCTGGTCTGATATGTTAATTTCGTTATCAATCATTTATGCAGTTTGTTCGAGAGGGGCGGTTCCGTCAGCCTGACACGCTCTCTGACCGCACTTGGGGACGTGACTTGTCACAGTTATGTCAAACTATTATCTCTTATAGTTTCTCAAATCACACCCCTCTCTTAACAAAAACACCTTCATCATTTTTCATATTTTATGCACAACACATAAGGTGGACACTTCACACATGTAGTGAGTATACTTTCCAAGTTACAGTATTTCCTTGTCACGGTCTTGGGAAGGAGCGGACCAAAATGCAGCGAGGGTTCCAGTATACATCATTTAATTCTGGTAGTGAAACTTGCACAAAACAATAAAACAGACCGTAACACTGGTGTGGCACACACACAGAAAATACAAACAATGACCCACGAAACCAGTAGGGAATTACAAACTTAAATATGGTCCCCAATTAGAGGTAACGAAGCTCAGCTGCCTCTAATTGGGAACCATCAACGAAACCAAAACAAAGAAATACACCACATAGAACAAAAAAACCCTGATCACGTCCTGACCACAAACACCATAGAGCAGCCAAAAAGGGCTATCTGTGGCCAGGACGTGACAGTACCCCCCCCCCAAAGGCGCTGACTCCGACCGCGACCAAAAGACAATGGGGGGGTTTCTCGGGTGGGTCTTCGCCTTTGGTGGCGGCTCCGGTGCGGGCCGAACTGGCCCGAGAAGACACACTGGAGGCCCAGCGCATGGAGCCGAAACAGGACGTGCCGGGCTCTGGATGCGCACAGGGGACCTGATGCGTGGATCAGGGACAGGACTTGCCGGGCTCTGGATGTGCACAGGGGACCGGATGCGTGGAGCAGGGACAGGACTTGCCGGGCTCTGGATGCGCACAGGGGACCTGATGCGTGGAGCAGGGACAGGACTTGCCGGGCTCTGGATGCGCACAGGGGATCTGATGCGTGCAGCAGGGACAGGACGTGCCGGGCTCTGGATGCGCACAGGGGACCTGATGCGTGGAGCAGGGACAGGACGTGCCGGGCTCTGGATGCGCACAGGGGACCTGATGCGTGGAGCAGGGACAGGACGTGCCGGGCTCTGGATGCGCACAGGGGACCTGATGCGTGGAGCAGGGACAGGACGTGCCGGGCTCTGGATGCGCACAGGGGACCTGATGCGTGGAGCAGGGACAGGACGTGCCGGGCTCTGGATGCGCACAG
>QNTS01000996.1:307568-386598 GCA_003317085.1 Hucho hucho
ACCTGATGCGTGGAGCAGGGACAGGATGTGCCGGGCTCTCGATGCGCACAGGGGGCCTGATGCGTGGAGCAGGAACAGGACGTGTCGGGCTCTGAAGGCGCACAGGGACCCTGGTTTGTGGAGCAGGGACGGGCTGTGCTGGGCTCTGAAGGCGCACAGGGGACCTGGTGCGTGAAGCAGGAACGGGCCGTGCTGGACTCACGATGCGCACTGGGACTCTGGTGCGGGGAGCAGGAACAGGCCGTGCTGGACTCACAAAGCGCACTGGGACTCTGGTGCGGGGAGCAGGAATGGGCTGTGCTGGACTCACGATGTGCACTTGGATTCTGGTGCGGGGAGCAGGAACCGGCCGTGCTGGGCTCACGATGCGCACTGGGACTCTGGTGCGGGGAGCAGGAACCGGCCGCGCTGGGCTCACGATGCGCACTGGGACTCTGGTGCGGGGAGCAGGAACAGGCCGTGCTGGGCTCACGATGCGCACCGGGACTCTGGTGCGGGGAGCAGGAACAGGCCGTGCTGGACTCGCGATGCGCACCGAGATCCTGGTGCGTGGAACAGGGACAGGACGTGCTGGGCCCACGACGGGCACAGGGATCCTGGAGCGTGAAACAGGGACAGGACGTGCTGGACCCACGACGTGCACAGGGATCCTGGTGCGTGGAACAGGGACAGGACGTGCTGGACCCACGGCGCGCACAGGAGAACTGGATCGCAGAGCCGGCACCATCCTACCAGGCTGCACACTCACCCTAACCTCCCGGATGATGGGAGCTGGAATGTCACGCACCGGGCTGTGGGCGCGAACTGGAGATACCGCACGCAGAGCCGGCGAAGGATATTTAGGTCCAAGAAGGCGCAATGGAGACCTTGCGCGCAGAGCTGGCACCATTCTTCCAGGCTGCACTCTCACCCTGGCCTCACAGATGAGGGGAGCTGGAATGTCGTGCACCGGGCTGTGGGCACGAACCGGAGACACCGCACGCAGAGCCGGCGCAGGATATCCTGGCCCGAAGAGGCGCACCGGCGACCAGGAGCGCTGAGCCAACACCCTCTTTCCTGGCTGCCAACTCCCCCTAGTTCGACAGATGCGAGGAGCTGGCAAGTCGCGCACCGGGCTGTGAATGCGCACTGGAGACACCGTGCGCTTCACCGCATAACACGGTGTCTTACCAGTGTGACGCTCCCTCCGGAAAGCGCGAGGAGTTGGCTCAGGTCACCAACCTGCAACAACCAAACTCCCTGGGGAGTTGCCCCTCGGGCTTCCTCGCCAGGCGTGTTCCAGCATATCTCTCCCGATCGGGTGTCCATACTCCATATTTATCCTCATAAAAGAGCCGCTCCGCCGCCGCTGCTTCCAACTCCTTCTTTGGACGGCGATACTCCCCAGGCTGGGTCCAGGGTCCCTTTCCAGCCAGGATTTCCTCCCATGTCCAGAAATCCTGGCTCTTTCGCTGCTTGCTTCTGTTTTGGTGGGTCATTCTGTCACGGTCTTGGGAAGGAGCGGACCAAAATGCAGCGAGGGTTCCAGTATACATCTTTTAATTCTGGTAGTGAAACTTGCACAAAACAATAAAACAGACCGTAACACTTGTGTGGCACACACACAGAAAATACAAACAATGACCCACGAAACCAGTGGGGAATTACAAACATAAATATGGTCCCCAATTAGAGGTAACGAAGCTCAGCTGCCTCTAATTGGGAACCATCAACGAAACCAAAACAAAGAAATACACCACATAGAACAAAAAAACCCTGATCACGTCCTGACCACAAACACCATAGAGCAGCCAAAAAGGGCTATCTGTGGCCAGGACGTGACATTCCTTTATAACATTTTTAATAACATCACAAAATAACAAACAAAATTACATTAGTCGCCTCTGACTGTTCCCCACATTCTATGTTAGAAATTAGAACGTGTTTGAGTTTCGTCGGGAAAAGTCTGTTGAAACAACATTGGAGAGGGAGAGATGAATGTTCTGTCCTTGATTTACAACAGGGTGTGAATTGTTAACTCCCACCAGTTCCCTCCTCCCCCCTTCTGCGGGTGAGAGGGGGTTTGGTTGAAGTCATTCATTGCAAACCTGATCTGACCTATTTGGATCCTTACAGGACAGACATGATAATTGTCTCACGTCTGATGGCATCACTGCTACGCAACACTTGTCTCTCAATTGATCTGTCTTGTAGGACGTGGAACTCATCTCAAAAAAATCTAGATATTGTTCATCCACCTAACACTAATTTCTAATTCTGAAAATCACTCCGCTTTCGGTAGCTATGACACACTGGCTACTACGGCAAACCATGCTCGATCAGCTGAGCAAACTTGCTATAGCTAGCAGCCTAGGACAAGCTTGTTTGAATGGCCATACAGTTGTTAGTTTTCTAACTTGTTGATAAAGTTGTACGGCACCAAAGTTATGGGACTGTTCTCAGAAATCAGCATGTATCTGACTCTGACAGATTGCATTGTGACTCACAACTTTGTAACAAAGCAGTAAGCTGTGCTGTAGAACTAGGTACTATAAGCATAAACAGATAATGAAAATGAATTCATGCATTAGCTAGAACTTTGCTACTCTAGCTAGCTATTTAAAGGGATTATTCAGCATAATTTGTGTGGACTGCCATTGATAGCATCCCTGCCTTTAATTTCATATGGATTGATTAGATACTGGTTCAGCCAGCAAGCAGACACACATTTTCATGCCCATTTCAAATTTGATAAATACTGATTCTACCACCTCAAAACACTTCAGCTAGATGTAGAATTACTGTAGGTAGTGAAGACTTGCTCATGATTTTTTTTTTATTTGCTACAGGTTTTGGTAAGATTAACTCAGACTCTTTTGAGGATGAAAGGACGATGTCACCTTGGTAACACAATGTTAGGACAGCATATTGTAGCTAAATATATTTTCAGCTATCCCAAAAATGTTTGCGAGTTATCAGACAGATCAGTGCAGATGGCATGTTAAAAAAAGGCTGTCCCTTTTCAACTTGATTGGCTTGCAGCCCTGTCAATCACCCTTCAAGCCTCTACTTATTATAACCAATCAGGGTGCTTCGGCTCATTCCAGGGCTCCGTCCCCCACGTCCCTCAACTTAGAGCGTGCTTTGCCGTCTGTGGAGAATAGAGTGTTTTGATGCTGACGGACATTCACATGCTGTTTCCTAACCAAAGTGTTGTGCATCCATTGGAATGTAAATTTGGATATTCTCTGGGGGTTATTTGGTGTGATGATTGATGATGTTTACAATGCCTTCAGAAAGTATTCATACACGTTGACTTGTTCCACATTTTGTTGTTTTACAGCCGGAATGTAAAAATGTATGAAATATCTTTTTTTCCTCTCACCCATTTACACACAATACCCCATAATGACAAAGAGATTTTTTTGTAATAAATGTTATTGAATTTGTTGAAAAATTAAATACATAAATATCTAATTTACATAAGTATTCTCACGCCTGAGTCAAAACATGAAATAATCACCTTTGGAAGTGAATGCAGCTGTGAGTCTTTCTGGGTAAGTCTTTAAGAGCTTTGCACAACTGGATTGTACAATATTTGCACATCATTCTTTAAATTATTCAAGGTCTGACAAGTTGGTTGTTGATCATTGGTAGACAACAGTTGTCACATCTTGTCATAGATTTTCAAGACGATTTAAGTCAAAACTAACTAGGCCACTCAGGAACATTCAATGTCGTCTTGGTAAGCAACTCCAGTGTATATTTGGCCTTGTGTTTTAGGTTATTGTCCTGCTGATAGGTGAATTTGTCTCACAGTGTCTGTTGGAAAGCAATCTGAACAAGGTTATACTCTAGGATTTTTCCTGTGCGTAGCTCTATTCCATTTAATTTTATCAACAAAAAAAGCTCTGGAAGCTGGAAGTCTGTTGGGGTATGTCTCATCTAGCCACTGGAACATCTGGCACATCTAGCCACTGGGATTTTTGCCCATCTTCAAGGCAAAACTGCTCCAACTCCAAGTTCCGCTGGTGTACAGCAATCTTTAAGTCATACCACAGATTCTCAATTGGATTGATTTCTGGGCTTTGACTAGGCCATTCCAAGACATTTAAATGTTTCCCCTTAAACCACTCAAGTGTTGCTTAGCGTCATTGTCCTGCTGGAAGGTGAACCTCTGTCCCAGTCTCAAATCTCTGGAAGACTGAAACAGGTTTCCCTCAAGAATATCCCTGAATTTAGCACCATCTATCAGTCCTTAAATTCTGACCAGTTTCACAGTCCTTGCCGATGAAAAACATCCCCACAGCATGATGCTGCCACCACCCTGCTTCACTATGGGGATGGTCTTCTCGGGGTGATGAGAGGGGTTGTATTTGCACCAGACATAGTGTTTTCCTTGATGGCTAAAAAGCTCAATTTTAGTCTCATCTGACCAGAGTACATTCCATATGTTTGGGGTGTCTCCCACATGCCTTTTGGCGATCACCAAATGTGTTTGCTTATGTTTTTCTTTAAGCAATGGCTTTTTTCTGCCCACTCTTCCGTAAAGCCTTACACTCTGTGGAGTGTAGGCTTAAAGTGGTCCTATGGACAGATACTCCAATCTCCGCTTTGGAGCTTTGCAGCTCCTTCAGGGTTATCTTTGGTCTCTTTGTTGCCTCTCTGATTAATGCCCACCTTGCCTGGTCTGTGAGTTTTGGTGGGTGGCCCTCTCTTGGCAGGTTTGTTGTGGTGCCATATTTTTTAATAATGGATTTAATGGTGCTCCGTGGGATGTTCCAAGTTTCTGATATTTTTTTATAACCCAACCCTGATCTGTACTTCTCCACAACTTTGTCCCTGACCTGTTTGGAGAGCTCTTTGGTCTTCATGGTGCCGCTTGCTTGGTGGTGCCACTTGCTGAGTGGTGTTGCAGACTCTGGGGTCTTTCAGAACAGGTGTATATATACTGAGATCATGTGACAGATCATGTGACACTTAGATTGCACACATGTGGACATTATTTAACTAATTATGTGACTTCTGAAGGTAATTGGTTGCACCAGATCTTATTTAGGGGCTTCATAGAAAATGGGGTGAATACATATGCACACACCACTTTTCATTTTTTTTTTTTTATAATTTTTTTTTAAACAAGTAATTTTTTTCATTTCACTTCACCAATTTGAGCTATTTTGTCCGTTACATGAAATCCAAATTTTTGTAATGCAACAAAATAGGAAAACCGCCATGGGGGATGAATACTTTTGCAAGGCACTGAAACTGGGTGTATTGATACACCATCCAAAGTGTATTCCATGTCTGCTTTTTTATGTTTTTACCCATCTACCATTAGGTGCGCTTCTTTGTGAGGCATTGGAAAACCTACCTGCTCGTTGAATCTGTGTTTGAAATTCACTGCTCAACTGATGTGTTGGATACAGAGATTAGGTAATTTAAAACTCATGTTAAACACTATTATTGCATACAGAGTTCATGCAACGTATTGTGACTTGTTAAGCAAATATTTACTCCTGAACTTATTTAGGCTTGCCATAATAAAAGGGTTGGATACCTACTGACTCAGGACATTTCTGCTTTTCAAATCTCAATTTAAGATTTTTTTTTATCACAACACAGCAAAATGTGGAAAAAGTTTAGGGGTGTGAAAACTTTCTGAAGGCATTGTAAACCTGCCTGGCGCTGGGTATAGTTGTAAGATAAGATAAGTTTGCAATGTTGTTTGCTAGCTCCCAGCTAATGCTAACATTGTTTGTTTAAGTATGTACACCCCATGCATGCTACCTAGTTCATATTGTTATTCACTGCTACATGTGTGTCTGAGTGCAACTAGCATACTAAGTATACAGTATGTGTATTAGCAAATTTTGTATTGTTCACATGCTATCTATGCAATATATAGCCTCCATCGTGCGCTTGCACTTGCACTGTAACTAATTGCCTCAGATAAGATATGCAGCCAGGCCTCTCCTTCTCTGGCAGTATGTTTATAATGCTAATGTGTGTAAATATCCCTGTGTTAGCCTGCTATATTATTACATTCATTGCTTATTTGCTTGTTTTATTGCATGCATATTTATTTAGTCTCTTATACATAGATCCTAATCATGTAATGTTCTGTCTTTCTTTATGACCACATGAAGAACACTCTATTGGAAACACCTGTGTCTGCGTGTGTGTGTGGTAGTGACAGACAAGTATATAATTATGGGCCTCAACATCATGTTCTAATCGGACAGCACTATAGTGGGCAGAACCAAAACCAATCAGCATTAGGTATATAGCGGGTGAGGGCATATCCTGCCAACCGCTCAGAGGAGCTCCACCTATTACATCTGCACCTGCCACGCCCTCTACTGCTCATCCTGCGTCTTCTTGACCTGCAGCCACTCCCCCAATGCTCTCTCTCTCTCTCTCTCTCTCTCTCTCTCTCTGTGTCTCTGTCTCTGTCTGTCTCTCTGTCTCTGTGCATGATTGTGTGGGTGGAGACAGATGTGCTGGAGTCAGAGCAGATCCCCACCAGCTGCAACCTGTTCCATAATCAAGACCTCTACAAATACTCAGCCCTGCCACTTCCACACTGACAGATCATAGCCGCTGCTCAGTCAGTCTGCGTTTTAGCCATTGGCTCATGCATAGATCCTATTTTTATGTTGTGCCTGTTTTCCATTGCCTGACACTGTTTTCTCTCCACTACAGTTCCATCCGCTCTGACTCTGGTCTTTGTCTCCAGGCCCACGTCTCGTCAGTCCTGCCACCCTGCCCAGAACACCCACTCCACTGCTTTCTTGGATTCCACTCCGGACCTACTTACCCAGCCCCTACTCCCCTAGCTCCAGCCTCAGCCTCAGAACCTGGCTTCCTGCAACCCGCCCAAGCTTCCCCTGACCTGCACCCCATCTTTCCCCTGCTTTTCAATAAATAACCTTAGATACCTTATCCCAATCTCCTCGTCTGAGTCTGCTCTTCGGTTTACCTGCTCCGCTCCTTGTAACACCTCCTAGTTCTCCCGGGATTTAGAGACCAACAGTTTTTTCCACGGCCGTCATCTGTGGAGAGGCAATGCCCCACTATGCAGCAGCTAAGAAGGAATTACAAATGGTGTAAAACCTCCATTAGCAGTACCGGTTGATTTATAGATGCAGGTGAGACTGGTGCAGTATAATGTGGAAAGTCAAGGCCATATTTAGCCTGCAAGTAATGAATCACTACGACACTATGATGAAGGAAGTGGGGGCAGAGAGAGGGAGAGAGACTTCTGCTGGAACGAATACATTAAAACGTCTTAGGGATCGGTGGGGCGCTAGCGTTCCACCTACGACAACACCCGGTGAAATGGCAAATTCAAATTACAAAAATAGGAATATTAAACATTAATGAAAATACAAGTGTTGTACACCATTCTTTAGCTTAGAATCTTGGTAATCTAACAGCGTTGTCGGATTTCAAAAAGGCTTCACGGCGAAAGCGTAGCATTTGATTGTCTGAGGACAGTGCCCCGCATACTTCCTCAATTAACATAATTTCATAACCAGCACAGGTGTCACAAAACTCAAAAATAGCAATAAAATAAATCACTTACCTTTGAAGATCTTCCTCTGTTGGCAATCCAAAGGGTCCCAGCTACACAATAAATGGTTGTTTTGTTTGATAAAGTCCCTCTTTATATCCCAATAACTCTGTTTGGTTGGCGTGCTTTGTTCAGTAATCCACCTGTTCAAAGGCGTTCAAACATCCAGACAAATAAATCCCAAAAGTACCGAATCAATCCTCAGGTAACCTAATATGTAAATGAACAATAGTATTTCAGTCGGAAAATTGCCTGTTCAATAGAAAAGAAAAATAACGAAGAGCGCGCGCACTGTCACGCGCGCAAAACAGTACAGTCCACTTCATGATGCAGCAGGAAGAACTGCTATTTCTTGTTCGTTTTTCAAAAAACAAGCCTGAAACCATGTCTAAAGACTTGACATCTAGTGGACGCCATAGGAATGCAATCTGGGAGCTAAATCCCTCTGTAGTGAATAGCAAGTCAATGGAAAAACTGTGACACCAAAAAATCCCATTTTCCGGATAGATTTTCCTTGGGTTTTCGCCTGCCATATCAGTTCTGTTATACTCACTGACATTATTTTAACAGTTTTAGAAACTTCAGAGTGTTTTCTATCCAATACTACTACTACTATTATGTGCATATCCTAGTTCAACAGGCCTGAGTAACTTTGGGCATGCCAGACTCACCGAACTTCCGAACACTGCCCCCTAGCCCAAACAGGTTAAAATGCAAGGCACAGTGGGCATACTAAGGTGAATTTGCCTTCAGCACAAACTCCCCAAACTTGAGAGTGACTGTTTTGATCATCAATTCTGTAAGCAGTGCACAAAATCTGAGCATCAACTACCCAAAAAGCAGTCTGACAGGGAAAGGAAGATACAGGTAGGTAACTGACAAAAGAAAAGAAACACTTGAGTAAATGAGGGATACAAAGTATATTGAAAGCCGATGCTTCCGCACAGGTGTGGTTACCGAGTTAATAAAAAAATGACCATCCCATCATGCTTAGGGTAATGTAAAATAAATCCCAGTTCTCCATTATTTTGGCTACTACGGCCAGAAGAGATCAGTGTCTTTGAAAGAGGGGTCTCAAAGTAGCATAGGGGGTCTATCAGTCACCAGATCACAATACAATTGAACACTTATGGGAGATTCTGGAGCGGTGCCTGAGACAGCGTTTTCCATCACCATCAACAAAATCAAATTAAATCACATCAAGTTTTATTTGTCACATGTGCCGAATTACAACAGGTGTAGACCTTACAGTGAAATTCTTACTTACAAGCCCTTAACCAACAATGCAGTTCAAGAAATTGAGCTCAGAAAATATGTACTAAATAAACTAAAGTAAAAAAAAGTATAAAATAAAAAAGTAACTAAAAATTACATAACAATAATGAGGCTATATACAGGGTGTACCAGTACCGAGTCAATGTGCGGGGATACAGAATAGTAAAGTGACTATAAAGTGACAGGATTTGTAAAGTGACTATGCATAGATAATAAACAATGAGTGGCAGACTTGGTGCTCGGTACCGCTTGCCGTGCGGTAGCATAGATAACAGTCTATGACTTGGGTGACTGGAGTCTTTGACAATTTTTGGGGCCTTCCTCTGACACCGCCTAGTATATACGTCCTGGATGTCAGGAAGCTTGGCCCCAGTGATGTAATGGGCCGTACGCACTACCCTCTGTAGCACCTTATGGTGAGATTCCGATCAGTTGCAATACCACGCCGTGATGCAACCGGTCAGGATACTCTCGATGGTGCAACTGTAGAACTTTTTGAGGATCGGGGACCCATGCCAAATTTGTTCATTCCCTTGAGGGGGAAAAGGTGTTGTCGTGCCCTCTTCACAACTGTCTTGGTGTGTTTGGACCATGATAGTTCGTTGGTGATGTGGACACCATGGAACTTGAAACTCTCGACCTGCTCCACTTCAGCCCTGTTGATGTTAATGGAGGCCTGTTTGGCTCTCCTTTTCCTATAGCTCCTTTGTCTTGCACACATTGAGGGAGATGTTGTCCTGGCACCACACTGCCAGGTCTCTGACCTCCCAATAGGCTGTCTCATCGTTGTCGGTGATCAGGCCTACCACTGTTGTGTCGTCAGCAAACTTAATGATGGTGTTGGAGTCGTGCTTGGCCACGCAGTCGTGGGTGAACAGTGAGTACAGGAGGGGACTAAGCACGCACCTCTGAGGGGCCCCATTGTTTAGGATGGTATTGAACGCTGAGCTGTAGTCAATGAACAGCATTCTCACAAAGGTGTTCCATTTGTCCAGGTGGGAAAGGGCAGTGTGGAGTGCGATTGAAATTGCGTCATCTGTGGTTCTGTTGGGGTGATATGCGAATTGGAGTGGGTCTAGGGTTTCCGGCATGATGGTGTTTATGTGAGCCATGACCAGCCTTTCAAAGCACTTCATTGATACCGACTAGAGTGCTACGGGCGGTAATCATTTAGGCAGGTTACCTTGGCTTACTTGGGCACAGGGACTATCGTGGTCTGTTTGAAACATGTAGCTATTACAGACCCGGTCAGTGAGAGGTTGAAAATGTCAGTGAAGACACTTGCCAGTTGGTCCGCGCATACTTTGAGTACACATCCCGGTAATCTGTCTGGCCACACGGCTTTGTGAATGTTGACCTGTTTAAAAGTCGTGCTCACAACGGCTATGGAGAGCGTGATCACACAGTCGTACGGAACAGCTGGTGCTCTCATGTATGCTTCAGTGTTGCTTGCCTCGACGCGAGCATAATAGGCATTTAGCTCGTCTGGTAGGCTTGCACCACTGGGCAGCTAGCAGCTGGGTTTCCCTTTGTAATCCATAATAGTTTTCAAGCCCTGCCACATCCGACGAGCGTCAGAGCCAGTGTAGTAGGATTCAATTGCAGTCCTGTATTAACGCTTTGCCTGTTTGATTGTTCATCTGAGGACATAGCAGGATTTCTTTTAAGCGTCCAGATTAGTGTTCTGCTCCTTGAAAGTGGCAGCTCTAGCCTTTAGTTCGGTGCGGATGTTGCCTGTAATCCATGGTTTCTGATTGGGATATGTACGTGCGGTAACTGTGGGGATGACGTCATCTATGTACTTATTGATAAAGCCAGTGACGGAGGTGGTATACTCCTCAATGCCATTGGAAGAATCCCAGAACATATTCCAGTCTGTGCTAGCAAAACAGTCCTGTAGCGTAGCATCTGACCACTTCCATATTTAGCTTGTAAGTAGGAATCAGGAGGATATAATTATGGTCAGATTTGCCAAATGGAGGGCGAGGGAGAGCTTTGTACGCATCTCTGTGTGTAGAGTAACCTGTTTTGTTGTTCGCTTATGGCCTTATACAGCTCGTTGAGTGCGGTCTTAGTGCCAGCATCAGTTTGTGGTGGTAAATAGACGGCTATAAATAATATAGATGAGAACTCTCTTGGTAGATCTACAGCTTATCTACAGCTTATCATGAGGTATTCTACCTCAGGTGAGCAATACACTACCGTTCAAAAGTTTAGGGTCACTTAGAAATGTCCTTGTTTTTGAAAGCACATTTTTTTGTCCATTTAAAATAAAATAAAATTGATCAGAAATACCGTGTAGACATTGTTAATGTTGTAAATGACTATTGTAGCTGGGCATTTTAATGGAATATCTACATAGGCGTAGAGGCCCACTATCAGCAACCATCATTCCTGTGTTCCAATGGCACGTTGTGTTTTAAGGCTTATTGATCATTAGAAAACCTTTTTGCAATTATGTTAGCACAGCTGAAAACTGTTGTTCTGATTAAAGAAGCAATAAAACTGGCCGCCTTTAGACTAGTTGAGTGTCTGGAGCATCAGCATGTGTGGGTTCGATAACAGGCTCAAAATGGCCAGAAACAAAGAACTTTCATATGAAACTCGTCAATCTATTCTTGTTCTGAGAAATTAAGGCTGTGTACTACTCCCATCACAGAACAGCGCAAACTGTCTCTAACCAGAATAGAAAGAGGAGTGGGAGGCCACGGTGCACAACTGAGCAAGAGGACAAGTACATTAGAGTGTCTAGTTTGAGAAACAGACGCCTTACAAGTCCTCAACTGTCAGCTTCATTAAATAGCACCCGCAAAACACCAGTCTCAACCTCAAGGCCAGCAATGTCCCGTTGGTAGGATAGTCTAGTCGTAGATCATTCAGTTTGTTTTCCAATGATTGCACATTGCACATTAATATGGAGGGTTGTAGGCCTGACATTTCTCCAAAAAGTACAAACTTTGTCCCCATGTGCAGTTGCAAACCGTAGTCTGGATTTTTTATGGTGGTTTTGGAGCAGTGGCTTCTTCCTTGCTGAGTGGCCATTCAGGTTGTGTCAATATAGGACTCGTTTTACTGTGGATATAGATACTTTTGTACCTGTTTCCTCCAGCATCTTCACAAGGTCCTTTGCTGTTGTTCTGGGATTGATTTTCACTTTTTGCACCAAAGTATGTTCATCTCTAGGAGACAGAACGCGTCTCCTTCCTGAGCGGTATGACGGCTGCGTGGTTCCATGGTGTTTATACTTGCATACTATTGTTTGTACAGATGAACGTGGTACTTTCAGGCGTTTGGAAATTGCTCCCAAGGATGAACCTGACTTGTGGAGGTCTACAATAATTTTTCTGAGGTCTTGGCTGATTTCTTTTGATTTTCCCATGATGTCAAGCAAAGAGGCACTGAGTTTGAAGGTAGGCCTTGAAATACATCCACAGGTACACCACCAATTGACTCAAATTATGTCCAATAGCCTATCAGAAGCTTCTAAAGCCATGACATCATTTTCTGGAATTTTCCAAGCTGTTTAAAGACAGTCAACTTAGTGTATGTAAACTTCTTACCCACTGGAATTGTGATGCAGTGAATTATAAGTGAAATAATCTGTCTGTAAACAATTGTTCGAAAAATTACTTGTGTCATGCACAAAGTACATGTCCTAACCGACTTGCCAAAACTATAGTTTGTTAACAAGAAATTTGTGGAGTGGTTGAAAAATGAGTTTTAATGACTCCAACCTAAGTGTATGTAAACTTCTGACTTCAACTGTATACAGTACCAGTCAAAAGTTTGGAAATACCTGCTCATTCCAGGATATTTCTTTATGTTTTACTATTTTCAACATTGTAGAGTAACAGTGAAGACATCCAAACTATGAAATAACACATATGTAATCATGTTGTAACCAACATTTAAAAAAAAAAAATCAAAATATGAAACATATTTTAGATTCTTCAAAATAACCACCCTTTGCCTTCATGACAGCTTTGCATTCTCTCAACCAGCTCCATGAGGTAGTCACCTGGAATGCATTTCAATTAACAGCATTGTTAAAAGTTAATTTGTGGAATTTCTTTCCTTCTTGATGCGTTTGTTGTGACAAAGTAGCGGGTGTGTACAGAAGACACCCCTATTTGGTAAAAGACCAAGTCCATATTATGGCAATAATAGCTCAAATAAGCAAAGGGAAATGACAGTCCATCATTACTTTAAGACTTGAAGGTCAGTCAAAGCGGAAAATTGATTCCATATGTGTTATTTCATAGTTTTGATCTCTTCACTATCATTCTACAATGTAGAAAATAGTAAAAATAAAGAATAACCCTTGAATGAGTAGGTGTGTCCAAAGTTTTGACGGGTACTTTATACATCTTTGATACCTACATGGGTCCTACAATTCTAAATTAAATAGCTCAATTATCCTTGGTATTACCATTTAAAAAATTCCATATGTTAGCTTAGTAAAAACCCACTACGTTTGACAAGTGCACTATATAGGGAATATGGTGCCATTTAAGATGCACACCAAGAAAGAGAGGCCTGCTAGGGGACTGGGATACTGTCACTGACACCTCCCTGAGCTCTATCCACCTGGCTAAGGAGAAATCACCTCACCCTACCTGGAAGCTGGCCCACGCTTCACCACCAGAAGACACAGAGCAGCAGGGACCAGTAAATACCAGAAGTGCCATCCAGACTTCTGGTCATGTTAAACAACAACAACCAAAAACAAAACAAATCTACATTTTCCACATAGATCAACATGAGTGTCAATCTGTTACCAGATGCCTGTCTCTGAATATGCATTCCCCCCATAAAGGTGTCCTTTAAAGGGACAATCTGCATTTGAAATAACAACAAAGCATCCTTCCCGTCCCTGTTTTTTTTTTAAGCTGAGGGAAGGGGCTGGAGAAAATCTAAACACTCTCGAATTCATAGACAGAGCTATAGATGCAAAGACTGACCAACAATGATATCAAAATGATAGTTTTGACCGTGTTTTGAAGCTACAGTATATACACTTTTTTTTTACTCCAAAAGGGTTCTTCGGCTGTCCCCATAGGAGTACCCTTTTTGGTTCCAGGTAGAACCCTTTGGGTTCCATGTGTGGAAAGGGTTCTACATGGAACCCGAAATGGTTCTACTTGGAACCAAAAGGGTTCTTCAAAGGGTTTTCCTATGGGGACAGCCGAAGAACCCTTTTAGGTTCTAGATAACACCTTTTTTCTAATAGTTCACTGTTTGTTTACATTTACTTTGTTTACAAACATTGGAGTAAAACAAGCATATATTTTGGGTTCTGGTGGGGTGCAACAGTTTAACTAAGCTCATGAGGAATTTATAAGTTATATTCTTTAAGAAAGAATGGGTACATATCATTCATTTTTAAGCAACTGCAGCAGTGTTTTTGGCACAGTTTCTTTTAAAATTTAGTTTAGTCTTAGTCACATTTGTGTAATTTACATAATGATTTAGTCTAGTTGTGTTCAAAATGAGGAAACCAGTGGGCAATTTTAGTCAACGAAATCTCCTTCAATCAGTGTGGATGAAGGGGAGGAGACAGGTTAAAGAAAGATTTTGAAGCATTGAGACAATTGAGACATGGATTGTGTATGTGTGCCATTCAGAGGGTGAATGGGCAAGACAAAGGATTTAAGTGCCTTTGAACAGGGTATTAAATTAGGCACACCGTTTTAAGTGTGTCAAAAACTGCAACGCTGCTGGGTTTTCATGCTCAACAGTTTCCCGTGTGTATCAAGAATGATCCACCACCCAAAGGACATCTAGCCAATGGCAGGCCAGTGGTCAAAAACGGGTCATTGATGAAAGAGGACAAAGGAGACTGACATAAATTGCGCAGAGCAACTGATGGGCTACGGGCTACAGTTAGTCAACTGACAGTCCAGTACAACATTGGTGCCCCAAGACCCATAAAATAATGCACAACTCGTCATACTTTGATACAAATGTGGTATGGCAGCCGATGACCTTACAGAGTTCCACTTCTTTCAACAAAAACCAAGAAACTGTGGTTGCAGTGGCCTAAGGAACAAAAACACTGGACAATGGAGAATTGGAAAAACATTGCCTGGTCAGATGAATCCTGGTTCCTGCTTTTTTACGCTGATGGGAGGACTAGGGTATTGAGAAATCACATGAGTACAAGCATCCATCATGACGTGTGTCAACATTGCAGGCTGGTGGTGTGATGGTGTGGGGTGTGTTTTCATGTCACACATTGGGCCACTTGATAAAAGTGGAGCAACGTTTGAATGCCACGGGATATCGGAACATCATTGTCAATAAGGTGCATCCCTTCATTGCAGCATATATCCATCAGCGAATATATTTTTTTCAGCTGGATATTGCCCCATGCCACAAAGCTAGGATTGTCCAGGAATGGTTCTGTGGAAAGCATTGCAGTCACCATGGGACAGCATCCCTGTGGAATGCTTTGACACCTTATAAAGTCCATGCCCCAACGAATTGAGGCTGTTCTGAGGGCAAAGGGGGGTGCAACTTAATATTAGGACGGTGTTCCTAATGTTTTGTACACTCAGTGTATATTCCTTTGCCTTGCTTGGCCTGCCGTGGAGTGTAATAGTGCATGTCTAGATTGGACAGAGACCAAGCGATAGCATGTACCCACCGCTTGCTGTACATGTGTGTTAGGTTAAGTGTATACAGTATATCATCCCTGACTGGACTGGCCTGGCGTGGTTTACCATCTGGAGCGGACAGAGCTATGCCATGGACCTGATGCTACACGTGTGTTACGTTAACTGTATCAAATGACTATTGAATGGCATTGCAATTACAACCATTGACCGTGCTGCTGGAGAAGGCTTTAATTGGATGTGGGCGTATTGACCGCTCATCTCCCTCACATCTACGGTCGATACAGCTAGCGGGAGAGGTCAATGTTACTGGATGCATCCCAGATGGTGCTCTATTCCCTTTACAATGCACTACTTTTAAAGGGGATGGGGTGCCATTTGGGACACAGACAGAGACCCTTCCTCTCCTGTCCCTCTACTTCTTTTTTTCTGACCTCTCCCCCCTCTCAGAACCATGTTTCAGCCCCAGGGTCATGGGTGAGGCGCTCTTTCATGTTAATGTGCTGCTCAGCTGGTTGGGGTGCTCATTAAATAACAGCCCCCGTCCATCTGTAAGGAGAAGGCTACCAGAGGGGCTAGCTTCACCTCACCTGTCCTCACATTGTGTTTAGTAGTAAGGCCATGTAGGCTTCACCTGACCTGACTCCCTGAAGTAAGACTGGCTTTCACATTAACTAGGTACAAATGTTCTTTGTAGAAGGTACCACAAAAAGGTAATTGAGTCTGTCTGTTAATCTTAACCTGTGTGGTAACACTTACCAACAAGGGCTAACCAAATACCTGCGAGTAGGCTATAGAACACATAGACAAAATAGAGCTTGCCCTCACATATACAATTAATAACATTTAAGTACAGCCATTTTAAAAGTCACGTTTCGTCTTAGTGCATAACATTGGATAAGTGTTTTAGTTAAGGAAGCGGCAAATGACTGTACCTTTTTAGCAGCATGTGTTTGACGTTGGAATATATGTGCGTAATCGGTAGACGGTTCTGATTAAATGTCCTGGTTTGCATCCCCGAGCAGTGCCCGATAAATGATTGTACCCAATAGTTAGATGCTACAGTATCACCACCCTCCAAATCTAAACCAAACATGGATGTCCCTGTTTGTGCGCACATGTCCATTCTACTTCTTGTCTGCTTCCTGGCTGCGGCAGCATAATGCCCATATTGAATACCACAGTATGAGTCATAAAACCTGGAAATGGTTCCAATAATGGAACCATATTTCCGTATTTTTATAGGTATTATGGCTCGTCCACTGTGGCAGTCTATTGCAAGGCTGATTAGCTTGGACAAACAGGTGTGAAACACAGACAGGTGTGGGTGCAAAATGAGAAGACAACATGGAATCCATGTTTGGTTTGGTTTTGGAGGGGGTTGGTAGCGTCTCATAATTGGATTCAATTGTTTCTTGGGCACTGCTCGGCGATACAAATGACAACCCCTTAATCAGAACCGTGTACCGATTACTGATATACATTCGGACATGGGAAAAGTGTAGCAAAACAGGCAGAGGCACGGGTCGGCAAACAACTTGCCAGGTGTGTAGGCCTATATGTTATAAGACTAGTTCCACTCGGTTTAAACTGGGCTAAGACAAAGCAAGCAACATGTTTCATTGACTTGATCTCAGGCGGTTCTTATCATGGAGTTAGGCCTACTCTCTGTGCCCAAATAATATAAATGCATAAAATGAGTCATTGATTAAAATTGTTTGTTGGATACTGCAGGAGAAAGACATTTCGTTATTTTATAATGTCCAATGTTTTCTCGAAATTGCATTGTTGATCAACAGTGAAAAGACAACAACCGTATAGCCTATTCGAGTTTATACAATGGGTCGGTCTAATCCTAGATGCTGATTGGTTAAACCGTGTTCCAACCCGTGTCTATTTCACAAGTTACCACCGGCTAAGGCTATGACATTGAAATGCCTATTCACTATTCCATCTGACTGCGCAATCCACTGTCTCATCAGCACAGCCAAGCAATTTATAAACTTGATCTCCACTGTCTCATCAGCCCAGTCAAGCAATTTATAAATTTGATCTCAACTGTCTTTTAAAAAGCATATAAATGAGTTAGTTAAGAAGCTGAGAATAAAAATGGACTTCTTCCATAGACATAGGTCCTGCCTCGTTAAATAGTAGGAAGCAGATTATTCAGTTGACGTTCCTATCGGCGACATCATCTATGTGAACGCAGCTCCCAATTCTTTAAAGCCGTTAGATGCAGTTTATCATAGCACACTGCGCTTTATTACAGGCAACAATTTTAGTACACATCACTACATTCTCCACCAGAAAGTTGGTTGGCCCTCTTTTATGTCAGGTAGGTTGATACATTGCTATGTTTTTCATTTATAAAGCCCTTCTTACAAAATGTTAATCATTAATAAACTTCAGACAAACAAGTTACCATACCTGGTCTTAGGGATGGCTAACTTTGGAAATTCCTTTGATCTTGCACCAGATTTGTTCATGTTAAAAAAATCAATGTTCTTGTGCCTCTAGGGCAATTCAGAAAGCTGATTGAGGACCTAATTACTGATGAGCATGTTTGTTTTTCTTTCTACTTGTATTTTGTATTTATATTTTGACGTGTGTATTTTCTGTAATTTACTGTATGTAATTCAGGGCTCATCTGTAAAAGAGACCTTAAAAAAAACATCTAGGCATTACCATTTATTTTAGACTAGCATTTGGTTTTCAACGGCAGAGATTTGTATTAACCTTGCTGTCTGTTTCTAGTACATTTGCAATATTGTTTCAATATTGACATTTGATCTCCAGCTATTCCATAGTAATGAACGTGTGGGAAAGAGACAGAAAGTCTGGCAACTTTTCTCAGCCAGTCAAAATTATGAGTCAGCATACTTTTTATGGATATATACAAATAAATGCCAATAAAAAAACACAAAATGCAGCTAGTTTTCCAGCAAACTAGCTCCTCTCAACAGACTTCCTCTGAACAGTGTCCTGGCGAGAGAGCAAATGTTCTATGCCAGGCGAAATCGTGCATTACTAGCAAATTGTTATGGTTGTATCCCACCCAGAAATCACTAGAAAACAGCTTAAACAAACACAAATGCAGCTACTCTGCTGTTATTCTGGATGCACTGTTTGACGTGACTGTGTTAGCCAAAGTTGACTAGCTAGCTAGCGGGAAGCAAGGGATAAGAACGTTGCCAGACATCATGGCAACGGAACATTTAGAACGAACGACTGGGTTGCATCAATAGATTTAGAACAAAAATAATTAAAGTGGAATTGACTGCGTTTTATGAAGCAAACAGACAGATATGAAGCAAACGGACAATCATAATATCAGTCACAAATACCAATTTCCTAGATTAGGTTTTAAAAATAAATTATATTTGACTCAAAATTCAATGACATACAGTAAGGCATTGTTGGCAGAATAGATGGATGCAGTTCAATGCATGATTAATTTAATTCACCAATACATTTCTTGGTAGTCCAAAATATATTTCTATCAGGTTGTAATTCACAGCTGACCTCGTACATTGTTTGCTGCCACCACCCATTTGGGATGCACCGTTTCAGTTTCAATAACTAAATATTTTTTACAAAAATGTCAGACTGTAACTAAGGCTGGGAATGTCAATACAATCAAACTAGCAAGGGCAATGATCACAAGTCAGTCATAATGTGGCTAATAGGCTAGCGCACATGTGTCAAACACCAGGCCTGCGGGCCAAATAGGACACACAAGCGAGTGTAAATGAGTCAACAGTTGAGTCATCTACTTACAGTAGATTTCTTGTAAGTAGTCATCTACTTACATGAAATTACAGCCTGATAAGCTCCCATTGGTGAATTCAACTTCAATGGTGCTGCTTTTGTGTGTCCCGTTTACAGCACGCAGCGGAGGGAAAGTGTACAGACACATGCTGCAGTCCTACCTAGGCTACTAAAATGTTGCAGTCTGGCTTGTTTTTAAAGCTGCAACAAAACACCATGCAAAGGAGAAACATGTAGGCCTATTACAGAAACATTTGAGCAGTAGCCTAGGTTGGCTACTCAACTAAAACACATTTTGCTTGTTTTGTTCGTGACGTTGGGGTGGATTCCGCCACAGATGGAACCGGGGGTGCCACAGCCAGCCCGTCGGGCTTTCACACCCTGGCTGGCTCGAGAGGTTTCGTTTCCTCGGTTGGCTCGGCAGGTTTCCATCCTACGTCATGCTCCTCTGGATCCTCGGGCTTCCTCAGCGGTTCCTCAGGCGTCTTGCCTCAGCCGGATCGTCAGGCTCCCATGCCTCAGCCGGCTCTCCAGGCTCTCACGCTCCTGCCGGTTCGTCGGGTTTTCACGCCTCAAATGCAATGCCCAGCGCCCTTGTCTCGGCCGGTTCGCCCAGGTGGGACGCCGGGTGGCGTCCCAAGAGGGAGGGGTACTGTCACTTCTGCTCCCGCTCTTCCCTTCCCCTGGCGCTTGACGGTGCCAGATTACCCTGCATCACACGCTCCTGCCATCTATCACTCACACCTGCCCTCCCTCGCCACTCGCATCAGCGTTATTGGACCTGGACTCATTTCCTCCCCTATATTTGTCAGTTCCCCGGCTCTGTTCCCCACTGCTGCATTATTGTTTTTTGTCTGTATTCTTTTGCTGACGCTGTTCCTGTCTTGTGCCTTGTCAGTTATTTATTAAATGTTTACTTCCCGTACCTGCTTCGTCTCTCCAGCGTCATCCTCATGTGACAGTTTTAAGTTTAAATGTTACAACAACCTATAGCTACATTTTTTATTTGGAGTTATTTAATACTTTTTGATTCAGGTCGCAGCATATTATGCACGTCTGCAAGCATAATAGCAAAGGCTGGACAAATGTTATTTATCTCTTTTGTTAAATTGCTATATACAGCATCCTATGTACATAAGTGGACTTTATAAAGGGATATATCTTTTAAAATAAAAAGAATTGCCAGTTTGGGTCGCCGTTGCAAGTTTTTTGTAAAAGAAATTGGGCTATGTCAGGCCCGTGAATTCGTTGTTTTTACAATATGGCTAGTGCGCTGATTGAGTTTGACATTGGCTGTAATGAATACTCAGGGAGAAAAAGGCAGCAGATGTTTATTAAGCCATCACAGAAGGCAGGAATCGTGGTCACAGGCAGGCAGTCAAAAACAAACAATACCTCAACCACACAACAGAAAGAACTGAACTAAATAGGGAGCTGATGAGACCAGGTGAGAAACGAACACAGGTGAAATCAATGAACAAAAATGAAAGACAGGGCTACGTTCAAGAACACAAAGAAAAAGAACACAAGGTTGATTAAAAAAGAAAAGCAGAACCTTACATCGGCGGGCTAGCATATCTATTTATATAACTAGTTATTTATTTAGCAAGCTAAAATCCCGGAGCCTAACGTTAGCTAGTGGAGGATGTCATGTCATTGGAGTAATGGGTGAGTGACTGACTTTTTCCCCTCATATAATTTTTTGTTGGCTACAGCTAGAGATGCTATAGTTGTTGTTTGGTTAGCTATCAAGAAATGTGATTCACTTTGCTAACTAACTAGCTATGCTGAATTTGAACAACTTATCCACAGTTCAGAGATATTTTCGTTGTCAATTAAATGTATTTGGCATCAATCAAGTTCATTAGAGTTATCAGCCTCAGAAATTGCATCCCACATAAATGCTTCACAGAGCTCAAGTAACAGACACATCTCAACATAAACTGTTTGCGAAATAACTGAACCAGGACTTCATGGTCAAATTTCTGCAAGAAACACGAGCAATGGACATTAGGCCGGTGGAAATTTGTCCTTCGGGCTGATGATTCAAAATTAGAGATTTTTGGTTCCAACAGCCATGTCTTTGTAAAAGGCAGAGTAGGTGAACAGAGGATCTCTGGATGTGTGGTTCCCATCGTGAAGCATGGAGGAGGAGGTGTGATGATGTAGGGGTGCTTTGATGGTGACACTGACTGATTTATTTAAAATTCAAGGTACAGTTAACCAGCTTGGCTACCACAGCATTCTACAGTGATACGCCATCCCATCTGGTTTGTGCTTAGTGGGACTGTCATTTGTTTTTTAACAGGACAATGACCCAAAACACACCTCCAGGCTGTGTAAGGGCTATTTGACCAAGAAGGAGAGTGATGGAGTGCTGCATCAGATGACTTGGCCTCCACAATCACCCGACCTCAATCCAATTGAGATGGTTTGGGTTGAGTTGGACCTCAGAGTGAAGGAAAAGCAGCCAACAAGTGCTCACGATATGTGGGAACTCATTCAAGACTGTTGGAAAAGCATTCCAGGTGAAGCTGGTTGAGAGAATGCCAAAAGTGTGCAAAGCTGTCATCAAGGCAAAGTGTGGCTACTTTGAAGATTCTCAAACACTTTTTTGGTTACTACATGATTCCATATGTGTTATTTCATAGTTTTGATGTATTCACTGTTATTCTACAATTTAGAAAATAGTAAAAATAAAGAAAAACCCTTGAATGAGTAGGTGTGTCCTAACTTTTGACTGGTACTGTACGTTTCGTGTCTGAGCCGTTGAATTGCAACTCTGCTTTGTCTCTGTACTGCTGTTTTGTCTGTTTATTGCCTTACGGAGGGAGTATATATATAGTTCGCACTTTCTGTTTTGCGCGATTGCTGCCATCTATTCACGGGTTCTGGTTTGGGTAGGTATTAATAGTCACAGTGGGTACAACATCCCAAATAGTCCTTTTAATGAGTTGAGATCTGTCTGACATTTCCACCTGACCTAATTAAAGAGCTCTGGCCCAGCTGCGCAAGTGGCCATGAATTAAAGGGCGATTCCACCAACTCCATGGGCCTTTTCTACAGGCACCCCGGAAATGTGTTAAATTCCACACTCCTCAAAAGGCTCATCGCTCCACGTCCTCTGTCCTCTCAGGGAGAGGAATTAGTCGGGCAACTGGCCGGATATATGTCCGGTTCTTTACCTGGATCTCCACTGATCTAACACGACCGTCGGTCCCAGGCATGGTCTTGGTGATATGGCCCACCGGCCAGGAGGCTCGAGGCAGTTGAGGGTCCACTATCATTACTACTTGGCCAGTGTCCAGGCCATTTCCCTCTGTGCTGTAGGCTTGGTAGGTTAATCCCGAATGAATCGGACCCAGAAATGGTCAGCCAAGATCTGGCTGTGCCAACGAGGTTGGTATCAGCATACATGGCTTGAGGAAGTGAGGCGTCTCGGCGCCCCATCAAAAAACATATTCGATGTGACCGGATCTGGGTCAGCAATGTCTGTAGAAAGATATCCCAAGGGTTCAGTATCCCTTCCACCTCTTTCTCTTGTCTCCTGTTTTACAGGAAACATATCTGTTTTGGTCTCACTCTTGGGACCTGTAACAAACACGTCATAAGCCATGAGAATTTATTTATTAAAGGAATTTAGCGTTAAAACTGAAAAGTTTTCTCTCAGCCTCATTGCAAAATGTGTAGAATAGCAGGAAATTTTCTCTAAAAGAGTATAATTTTCTCTCAATCTCATGGCAAAATGTGTAAAATAGCATAAGAATTGCAAACAGTATAAAAGTGCTAATGTTTCACTCTGCCCCATAACATGTTCTTGTTATAATAATGTTATCTGGCTTAGTGTTGGCTAATACTACGATATCCTGCACATCCTTTCCCTTTCCCATATTGTGTAGACCTGTGCTGGATTTATGGAATTTTTAGAGGTTTTTGAATAATTCCTTTTTTCGATTTTGAACCCCTGCTCAGATGAAACCTCTCTCCTGGATGAAACAATTGATCAGTCACTCTCCCCCGTCCTCACCTACAGGTACTCCTGGATGGCTGAGTTAGTGCCGTATAGCCTATTTGAGCCAATGCAAACACAACACTATTTAGGATGTCTAGTTTATTCGGCATACTGACTCGCTTTTCAAAGAAACCCTGAACATTCTGCAAAGCAATTGTGGTCCACAAGAGACCCTTGTTTATAGTATCTGTAGGCTAGCCAGGGCTTAAAAAAACATCTAGACATAACTACTAGACATTTACACATGTATAAATTTCACCTTTCATGCTACACAAAGATAAATAGCATACATTTTTCTAAACTAATCTGTTAGTTGGACTTATTGCACCCGCTCCTGAAATGGTTGTTCCAGTTTAGATGGTTTACGTAGAAAACATATACAAGTGGGATTGTGGGTGAATATAATTGTTTTATTATCCACAGTCAGGCTGGATTCCAATAGTAATTAGATCACTTTGCAAGCCAGCATAATGTGACTTGAAGCTGGTTTTGCAGGTATATTCTGGTATGCTGGTGACCAGTTTATGTGTCCAAAACACAACGAAGTCTGGTCATCAGCAAGAACACAACGAATGCTGGTCTCCAGCGAAAACCCAACGAAGGCTGGTCTCCAGACCATGCTGGTCTATGCAGTTTTTTTCAGCAGCTACCCTGAAGGAGCAGAGCCTAACGCCAAGATTATGCATTGTAATCTATTATAATAAATGGTTAAACAGTGCTTTCTTTATGAACTAAAGTAATTTAATCTATGTCTATGTCAAATTGTTAATTTGTTCCTGTTAAGCGCTAAGCTCATAAGCTTTACATCCAAAGCTCACGTTCGTATGATATAATACCATGTGTCACTGCATAGGGCTACATGTATAGGGCTACATTTTGGGGGTGTAAAATAATTAATACAATTGTAATGGAATTAAACTAATCACTGATTAGAGCCCAAAAAGCTGTTTCATTCAAGTGAATAGCACAGAACCAACCAAAACGTCTCTCAACACAATATAACTAATAACAAAATGGATTGCTGTAGATTAAAAAGCAGATACCCACAGTAACCCCTATGCATAATATACAGTAGATAGTGTCAGGAGATCCAATTCCCTGGGTCCTTGTCTCAGCTGTCTAAGAAGCTCAAATCCTCAGGCTTCACTCATTCTCTTCTGACCATACATCAACTTCTTATGCAAAGCTGGCAAAGCAAAGAGATAAAGAGAGAGAGAGACTTAGAAAAGAAAGAGAGCTCAGATGAAGCCCTTGACTGATCCCTAGCCCTGCCTTGCTCTGCCTTGGCAGACTGGACTGGGGCTTCTCCGCTTCTCTTTCATATCCAGCACAGTTTCTGCCTTCTCATTGACATGTAAGAGTTGCCTGATCAGTGCTTGTTGACATAATGTCAGAATATAGATTGTGTCAGGAGATCCAATTTCCCTGGGTCCTTGTCTTGGATTTCAAAAAGCTCAAATCCTCAGGCTTTCCCCATTCTCTTCTGACCTTACATCAACTTCTTATGCAAAGTTGGCAAAGCAAAGAAAGAAAGAAAGAGAGAGAGAGAGAGAGAGAGAGAGAGAGTGTGATCAAATGAAGTCCTTGACTGATCCCTAGCCCTGCCTTGCTCTGCCTTGGCAGACTGGACTGGGGCTTCTCTGCTTCTCTTTCATATCCAGCACAGAGTTGCCGCCTGCTCATTGAGATATAAGAGTTGCCTGATCAGTGTTCGAAGACATGGGCATGTCCTGGAATCAAAGGGGAGGAGAGGGAAGGAGATGAAATAAAAAGATGGAGATAAGGAGAAGGAATGAGATGGAAGGAGAGGAGAGGGATTGAGAGGGGAGGGGAGAGGGAAGGAGTTATTTATGGATGGGGGAAGAATGTATTGTTGTACTACCTGGAATGGAACAGATCCTGGCCCTGTCCTGAATTATTTCTAGAGTTAAGACAAAATGTGAAAGAAACCAATAAAACAACCAAATAGAAAATTATAAAAGTAGAATAATCCTCAAAATCCTATCTGAATATGAACAATAATGAAATTAACACCAGCATACTGTATATTATCTCGGAATGCTTTGGGTTATTGTCTTGCTGGAAGAGCCACTTGCTGCCAAGTGTCATCCTCCTAGAATAGGCAACCAGGTTTTTGGCTAAAATGTCCTGTGACTTGGTAAAGTTCATGAACTTAACTTCTTTGGGAACAGCGCACGAGGTGACTGTTTTGGAGAGCCTGGCGTGCCCAAAGTAAAATGCCTCCCATTCAGGCCCAGAAAATAGGATATGCACATATTTAGTACCATTGGATAGGAAACACTCTGAATTTTCTAAAAGTGTTAACATTTTGTCTGTGAGTATAACACAACGGATATGGCAGGCAAAAACCCAAGGAATTTCTGTCCTGGAAAAAGTGGTTTTGACACATTGCCTCATTTAGAACCCCTCCCTTATGAAAATGCCCATATAAGGGCATATGAATGCAGTGCCTATTGCTTCCTCTGGATGTCAACAGTCTCGAGAAAGAGTTCTGATTCTATTTAGATGCTTTTAGAGCATAGAAGAAGACGAATAAGGAAGTGGCCACACAGATGTCAATAGAAGGTAACGCGCGTTCACGGCTGGCGCGCTCTTTGGTTTTTTCCTTTCTTATCGCCCAGTGTACATTCCGGTTGAAATATTATACTATTTATACATAAGTGTTCCTAAGGATACATTTAAAATTATATTTGATTGTTCTTGGACGAGTTTATAGGTATAAGTTGAACGAGTTCTCTTCACGTTTCAATGGAGGAGTCGACGCTATATTTTCTCATTATAACGCACCAACCAAACGGAGATTTATGGATATAATACATTACTTTTTCTAACAAAAGAACCATGGATTGTCTTCATTGGACACTTGGGAAGCCCTCAGCAGAAGTTCTTCAAAAGGTTATTGATTTGTTTTAGCGCCCGACCGCTCCCTAAGAAGTTAACAAGGGCCCTAGGTCCAATGGATGCAAAATAGACCCATAAAATCAAAGATCCTTTACCATATTGTTCTGTAGGCATGAGGTGCTTTTCTGCATATGCTTCTGTTTTTCAACATCAAACCCAGCACTGCACTGGTGTGTGTGACCAAAGAGCTCTATTTCCACGACAAAGTTTTGCTTAGGGCCCCCAAATTCTTATTTTTTATTTTTTTATTTCACCTTTATTTAACCAGGTTAAACAGTTGAGAACAAGTTCTCATTTACAACTGTGACCTGGCCAAGATAAAGCAAAGCAGTGTGACACAAACAACACAGAGTTACACATGGAATAAACAAACGTAGAGTTAATAACACAATAGAAAAGTCTATATACGGTGTGTGCAAATTAAGTAAGACTAGGGAGGTAAGGCAATAAATAGGCCGTAGTGGCAAAATAATTACAATTTAGCAAATAAACACTGGAGTGATAGATGTGCAGAAGATGAATGTGCAAGTAGAGATACTGGGGTGCAAAGGAGCAAAATATATATATATATATATAAGTTGGATGGGCTATTTACAGATGGGCTACGTACAGGTGCAATGATCTGTAAGCTGCTCTGATAGCTGATGCTTAAAGTCAGTGAGGGAGATATGAGTCTCCAGCTTCAGTGATTTTGTAGTTCGTTCCAGTCATTGGCAGCAGAGAACTGGAAGGAAAGGCGGCCAAAGGAGGAATTGGCTTTGTGGGTAACCAGTGAGATATACCTGCTGGAGCGCGTGCTACGGGTGGGTGCTGCTATGGTGACCAGTGAGCTGAGATAAGGTGGGGCTTTACCTAGCAAAGACTTGTAGATGACCTGGAGCCAGTGGGTTTGGCGACGAGTGTGAAGCGAGGGCCAGCCAACGAGAGCGTACAGGTCGCAGTGGTGGGTGGTAGTGGTGGGTGGGTGATGGTGGGTGGCACTGTGATAGACTGCATCCAATTTGTTGAGTAGAGTGTTGGAGGCTATTTTATAAATGACATCGCCGAAGTCAAGGATCGGTAGGATGGTCAGTTTTACAAGGGTATGTTTGGAAGCATGCGTGAAGGATGCTTTGTTGCGAAATAGGAAGCCGATTCTCGATTTAATTTTGGATTGGAGATGCTTAATGTGAGTCTGGAAGGAGAGTTTACAGTCTAACCAGACACCTAGGTATTTGTAGTTGTCCACACACTCTTAAGTCAGAACCGTCCAGAGGAGTGATACTGGACGGGCGGGCAGGTGAGGGCAGTGATCGGTTGAAGAGCATGCATTTAGTTTTACTTGCATTTAAGAGCAGTTGGAGGCCACGGAAGGAGAGTTGTATGGCATTGAAGCTCGTCTGGAGGTTAGTTAACAGTGTCCAAAGAAGGGCCGGAAGTATACAGAATGGTGTCGTCTGCGTCGAGGTGGATCAGAGAATCACCAACAGCAAGAGCGACATCATTGATGTGTACAGAGAAGAGACTGAGCCCAAGAATTTGAACCCCGTAGCACCCCCATAGAGACTGCCAGAGGTCCGGACAACAGGCCCTCCGATTTGACACACTGAACTCTATCAGAGAAGTAGTTGGTGAACCAGGCAATCATTTGAGAAACCAAGGCTGTTGAGTCTGCCAATAAGAATGTGGTGATTGACTGAGTCAACAGCCTTGGCCAGGTCGATGAATAACGGCTGCACAGTAATGTCTCTTATCGATGGCGGTTATGATATCGTTTAGGACCTTGAGCGTGGCTGAGGTGCACACATGACCAGCTCTGAAACCAGATTGCATAGCAGAGAAGGTACAATGAGATTCTAAATGGTCGGTAATCTGTTTGTTAACTTGGCTTTCGAAGACCTTAGAAAGGCAGAGCGGGATAGATATAGGTCTGTAGCAGTTTGGGTCTAGAGTGTCTCCCCCTTTGAAGAGGGGGATGACCGCAGCAGCTTTCCAATCTTTGGGAATCTCAGATGATACGAAACAGAGGTTGAACAGGCTAGTAAAAGGGGTTGCAACAATTTTGGCAGATAATTATAGAAAGAGAGGGTCCAGATTGTCTAGCCCAGCTGATTTGTAGGGGTCCAGATTTTGCAGCTCTTTCAGAACATCAGCTATCTGGATTTGGGTGAAGGAGAAATGGGGGAGGCTTGGGCGAGTTGCTGTGGGGAGCGCAGGGCTGTTGACTGGGGTAGGGGTAGCCAGGTGGAAAGCATGGCCAGCCGTAGAAAAATGCTTATTGAAGTTCTCAATTATAGTGGATTTGCAGTGGGCAGCTGGGAGGAGGTGCTCTTATTCTCCATGGACTTTACAGTGTCCCAGAACTTTTTTGAGTTTGTGCTACAGGATTCAAATTTCTGCTTGAAAAAGCTAGCCTTAGCTTTCCTAACTTCCTGTGTATATTGGTTCCTAACTTCCCTGAAAAGTTGCATATCGCGGGGGCTATTCGATGCTAATGCAGAACGCCACAGGATTTGTTTTTGTGCTGGTCAAGGGCAGTCAGGTCTGGAGAGACCAAGGGCTATATCTGTTCCTGGTTCTACATTTCTTGAATGGGGAATGCTTATTTAAGATGGTGAGGAAGGCACTTTTAAAGAATGACCAGGCATCCTCTACTGATGGGATGAAGTCAATATCCTTCCAGGATACCCGGGGTGGATGTTTGACCGCAGACCCATTACGGATGCAGGCAATGAGGCAGTGATCGCTGAGATCTTGGTTGAAAACAGCAGAGGTGTATTTGGAGGGCTTAGGATGATATCTATTAGGGTGCCCGTGTTTACGGATTTGGGGTTGTACCTGGTGGGTTCATTGATAATTTGTGTGAGATTGAGGGCATCAAGCTTAGATTGGCCGGGGTGTTAAGCATGTCCCAGTTTAGGTCACCTAGCTCTGAGGATAGATGGGGGGCAATCAGTTCACATATGGTGTCAAGGGCACAGCTGGGGGCAGAGGGTGGTCTATAGCAAGCGGCAACGGTGAGAGACTTGTTTCTGGAAAGGTGGATTTTTAAGAGTAGAAGCTCGAATTGTTTGGGTACAGACCTGGATAGTAAGACAGAGCTCTGCAGGCTATCTCTGCAATAGATTGCAACACCGCCCCCTTTGGCAGTTCTATCTTGTCGGAAAATGTTATAGTTAGGGATGGAAATTTCAGGGTTTTTGTTGGTCTTCCTAAGCCAGGATTCAGACATGGCTAGGACATCCAGGTTGGCAGAGTGTGCTACGGCAGTGAATAAAACAAACTTAGGGAGGAGGCTTCTAATGTTAACATGCATGAAACCAAGGCTTTTACGGTTACAGAAGTCAACAAATGATAGCGCCTGGGGAATGGGAGTGGAACTAGGCACTGCAGGGCCTGGATGAACCTCCACATCACCAGAGGAACAGAGGAGGAGTAGGATAAGGGTACGGCTAAAGGCTAAAAGGACTGGTCGTCTAGTACGTTCAGAACAGAGAGTAAAAGGAGCAGATTTCTGGGTATAGATTCAAGGCATGATGTACAGACAAAGGTATGGTAGGATGTGAATACAGTGGGGGTAAACCTGTGCATAGAGTGACGATGAAATATCATTTAAACCAGGTGATGTCACCGCATGTGTGGGAGGTGGAACTAAAGTGTTAACTAAGGTGTATTGAGCAGGGCTAGAGGCTCTAGTAAGCTAGCAGAAAGGCCTTGGAAGGACATCATGACGGAAGAAAGTCTGTTGTGGCCCCCTCGTGCTGTGCCATTGGCATACGGATCAGCAGGGCTCCATGTGATAAACCAGGCCAATTTGCAAAATAGGAATAGTGGACAAAGAATTTGTCCGATGGGCCACTTAAGCTAACAGTCCGATGTGCTCTGGACAGCTAGCAGGCCGCGGCTAGCAGGCTAGCGGATGGGCATTTAGGGGACGTTGCGGCGGCAGCGCCAGTTGAGAAGAAAAAAAAACCTCGGGTGAATCACGTCGGTGGTCCAGTCATGATGGGTCGGCGGGGGTCCAGGCCAGTTGGCAAAATAGGTATTGTAGCCCAAGGAGTGGCTGATGGACCTTAAGGGCTAGCCGGGAGATGGGCCTAGCAAGGCTGGCTCCGGGCTAATTGGTATTTGCTTCGGGACAAAGACGTTAGCCAGGAGTGGCCACTCGGATAGCAGCTAGCTCACTGCGATGATCCAGGTGATAAAAGGTTCAGGGCTTGCGGGAGGAATCTGGAGATATGGAGAAAAATAAGTCCGATTTGCTCTGGTTTGAGTCGTGCTGTGCAGACTGGCTTGAGTTGTCCATGCTAGAGGTGGCTGATGACCGCTAGCAGTGGCTAGCTGACTACTAGCTAGTAGCTAGTTAGCTGGCTAGCTTCTGTTGGGGTTCCGGCTCAGAAGACAGATCAGCAGGGCTCCGTGTGGTAAACCAGGCCTATTGGCAGAATAGGTATAGTGGCCAAAGAAATTGTCCGATAGGCCTCTTAAGCTAACAGTCCGATGTGCTCTAGACAGCTAGCGGGCCACGGCTAGCTAGTAGCCAGTTAGCTGGCTAGCTTTTGATGGGGTTCCAGTTCTTAAGTATAAAAATAGCAGATCCGTACCACATTGGGTGAGGCGGGTTGCAGGAGAGTATATTCAGTCCGTAGATGGAAGGTGATATTAAAATATATACGAAAAATATATACGAAAAAAACAAGGAAAACGATGTTTAGACGGGACAGGATGGGACAAGACAAAAACAAACGTCCGACTGCTATGCCATCTTGGTTCTATAGGATGTCACTGCGAATGTTCAAGTGCCCCCCTAGTAGTCCCTTGGGCTTAGCTCGTGGGTCCCAGATGACTCGAGAGTGATTGACACATTGAAAAAAGTAGAATATTCTGTGTTTTCTGACGGCTGGGTTTTGGCCGTTTTGTTTCGTTTTGATTAGTGGCAGTTCGGTAGTGAAATTAACAGCTTGCGTACCAGAAACAGAGTCAGGGATCGCAATCGCATATAGCGACTTGGATATGTTAGCAGAGTCAAATTCCATCCGGGAGCCGGGTGAGTCGAGATAAACCATGGGACCATAGCACTCACCCACTTCCGCAGTAGCGACGATCTCAGTGGACGAGGCCATCCACTGCTTTCCACTCCGGTGAGCATCGCTGGCTCGGTGATGTTAGGCCCAGGATTTTCCACATCCCCAGAGAGCAGGAGGGTAGCGAACAGGTAGTTTAACAGTTTCCGATAAATGTTGGACTTGTGTTTGTTACGCCTAAGCGGTTCAGTGGAATAGGAAGCAAGGTAAACTTGGCCATTATTCAGAACATTATGGTATGCTGTGTACTGTCCGCTCCCGTGGAACGGGGAACCAATGTGTTTGGTGTTGATATTCTCCTGCAGTAGATATATTGTGCCATCCCAGCAAGGGCGCAGTAGCTGCTCTACTGAGATTATCAGTAGAGCAGCTATATAACTGACAATCATGGCAATGTAATAGAGGCAAAACACATAATTGCGCTTTAAATCTTTGCATGAGTTACTTATCTGGGGTCAGCATACACCTGATGTTTTAAACAAAATAACAGCATTCATAGGAGATAAACCTGGGTCAAACGTTTTGGGTAGCCTTCCACAAGCTTCCCACAATAAGTTGGGTGAATTTTGGCCCATTCCTCCTGACAGGGCTGGTGTAACTGAATCGGGTTTGTAGGCCTCCTTGCTTGCACACGCTTTTTCAGTTCTGCCCAAAAATGTTCTATTGGATTGAAGTCAGGGCTTTGTGATGGCCACTCCAATACCTTGACTTTGTTGTCCTTAAGCCATTTTGCCACAACTTTGGAAGTATGCTTGGGGTCATTGTCCATTTGGAAGACCCATTTGCGACCAAGCTTAACTTCCTGACTGATGTCTTGAGATGTTGCTTCAATATATCCACATAATTTTCCTTCCTCACGATGCCATCTATTTTGTTAATTAAGTGCACCAGTCCCACCAACAGCAAAGCACCCCCACAACATGATGCTGCCACTCCCGTGCTTCACGGTTGGGATGGTGTGCTTCGGCTTGCAAGCCTCCCCCTTTTTCCTCCAAACATAACGATGGTCATTATGGCCAAACAGTTCTATATTTGTTTCATCAAACTTGAGGACATTTCTCCAAAAAGTACGATCTTTGTCCCCATGTGCAGTTGCAAACCGTAGTCTGGCTTTTTTATGGCGGTTTTGGAGCAGTGGCTTCTTCCTTGCTGAGCGGCCTTTCAGGTTATGTCGATATTGTACTTTTGTGGATATAGATACTTTTGTACCTTTTTTCCTCCAGCATCTTCACAAGGTCTTTTGCTGTTGTTCTGGGATTGATTTGCACTTTTCGCACCAAAGTACGTTCATCTCTAGAAGACAGAACGCTTCTCCTTCCTGAGCTGTATGACGGGTGCGTGGTCCCATGGTGTTTATACTTGCGTACTATTGTTTGTACAGATGAACGTGGTACCTTCAGGTGTTTGGAAATTGCTCCCAAGGATGAACCAGACTTGTGGAGGTCTACCATTTGTTTTCTGATTTCTTGTCTGATTTCTTTAGATTTTCCCATGATGTCAAGCAAAAAGTCACTGAGTTTGAAGGTAGGCCTTGAAATACATCCACAGGTACTCCTCCAATTGACTCAAATTATGTTAATTAGCCTATCAGAAGCTTCTAAATCCATGAGATTATTTTCTGGAATTTTCCAAGTTGTTTAAAGGCACAGTCACTGGAATTGTGATACAGTGCATTATAAGTGAAATAATCTGTCTGAAAACAATTGTTGGAAAAATGACTTGTGTCAAGCACAAAGTAGATGTCCTAACCGACTTGTCAAAACTATAGTTTGTTAACAAGTAATGTGTGGAGTGGTTGAAAAACAGGTTTTAATGACTCCAACCTCAGTGTATCTAAACTTCCGACTTCAACTGTAAGTTTGTCCTAAATATTTCAAGAACTTAAAGCATTGTATTTGGGACAAATCATTCACTAAACCCTAAACCTCAACTAAATATTGTAATAAATAATGTGGAAATTGAGCATCTTGAGCATCTTGAACTGTCATTGTCAAAACATATTGATACAACAGTAGCTAAGATGGGGAGAAGTCTGTCCATAATAAAGCGCTGCTCTACCTTCTTAACAGCACTATCAACAAGGCAGGTCCTACAGGCTCTAGTTTTGTCACACCTGGACTACTGCTCAGTCGTGTGGTCAGGTGCCCCAAAGAGGGACTTAGGAAAATTATAATTGGCTCAGAACAGGGCAGCACGGCTGGCCCTTGGATGTACATAGGGAGCTAACATAAAAAAGTGGAGGTGAGATTGACTTCATCACTACTTTGTGAGAGGTATTGACATGTTGAAAGCACTGAGCAGTCGGTTTAAACGACTAGCACACAGCTCAGACACCCTTGCATACCCCACAAGTCATACCACTAGAGGTCTCTTCAAAGTCCCCAAGTCCAGAACAGAATATGGGAGGCGCACAGTACTACATAGAGCCATGACTACATGGAACTCTATTCCACATCAGGTAAATGATGCAAGCAGGAGAATCAGATTAAAAAAACAGATATAAATACACCTTATGGAACATGGGGGACTGTGAAGCAACACAAACATAGGCACAGACACATGCATACACACACAATAACATACGCACTATACACACACGTACACATGGATTTTGTGTTGTAGATAGAACACATTATTTAGTTAAAAGGTCATCAACCAATTCATCCAGCCTTGGCGATTATTCCACAAGTAAGGTGCAAAAAAACTAAAAGCAGGTTTACCTAACTCAGTGGAGATCAAAGGGATCTCCAGAGTTAGCCATCCCGGAGGCCGGGTCGGGTACAGTATGTCGTACATCTGTAACTTAACAATGAAGTAAGTTATGGCGGTAGTTTATTCTGGAGGGCTTTATAAACAAAAAGAGTGCAAGGCATTGATCTTCAAGACTTGAAAGAGGGTCAGCCTAATTTCTGATATAGAATGCAATAATGTGTACTGAACTTATCGGCCATAAAAAAGCGTAGTGCGCTATGATAAACTGCGTCTATTGGCTTCAATACAGTGGCAGCTGCATTCATATAGATAATTTTGCCATTGTCTATATCTGGTATGAATGTTGACTAAATGATTTGTTTTCTGCTATTTAATGAAAGACATGACCTATTCCTATAAAATAAGCCCATTTTAAGGATTCAAATCTTAAGTAACTCATCAACATGCTTTTTGAAATATAGCTTTTCGTCAATTCAGATACCCATATATTTATAAGCGGGAACACAATCAATGAGGGCACCATCCAATGTACATATGCATAAATCAATTATGTGATTTGAAGAATAACATATACTTGGTTTTACCGGCATTAAGTAACAATTTCAGTTTAACAAAGTCTTTCTGAAAAGCAATGAAGGCAGACTGAAGCCTGGTCAACCTTGGCGGCAATAGCATACACAACAGTGTCAAAAAATATTTGATTGAGTAACATTATTTAAATATGCAGTAAAAAGTACAGGACCTAAAATCAATCCATGTGGGACACCTTTCGTAATATCAATGAAACACAATTTTCTAACCAATTACATGACACCTGATCCATACAGATTTCAGACAAATGTTGAATTAATAAGGAGTGGTTAACAGTATAAAAAGCCTTTGATATATGAATAAAGCGGGCAGCAGTTTCTTCCCATCCAATATTTCCTGAAACCAGACTGGTGAACATTTAGAATAAATCTCGTAACTAGAAAGGATCTAAGCTGATAGTGGATTAATGATTAGAAAATTTTTGCTAGGCAATAATTTTGAGAGGACGCTAATTATGTAGGTCGGAGAGGTCAGCATCTTTGTGGAGAGGGACCACATGGGCCATCTTCCAAACTCTGGTGATGGCACCTGAGATCACCGTCAGATTAAAAATATGCGTCAATGACTCAGCAATCAGGAGAGCAGAAAGCTGCAACAAGAAAGGATCAAGCAAATCAGTCCCGGTGGATTTTTTAAATCTTAAAACTTCTTAGGGAGCGGCAGCAGAGGTGACGGTTTTGGAGAGTCTGGCGTGCCCAAAGTAAAATGCCTGCCACTCAGACCCAGAAACTAATATGCACATAATTAGTACTATTGGATAGGAAACACTCTGAAGTTTCTAAAACTGTTAAAATAATGTCTGTGAGTATAACAGAACTGATATAGCAGGCGAAAACCCGAGGAATTTCTGTCCAGAATGTTTTTTTTTTGTGACATTTCCTGACTTTTAATGGCTCCTTATGGGAATCCGAGTAAAATAGCTCCCAGATTGCAGTACCTATGGCTTCCACTAGATTTCAACAGTCTTTAGACAGTGTTTCAAGTGTTTATCATGGAACAGAGCCTTATAGAAGAAGATTTTGTAAGAGAAGCCAGGAAATCAATATCATTTTCACTGCGCGAGACCGTGAGCGCGCTTCTCATTATTTTCCTTTTATATCATTTAGGATATCATCCGTGTGAAATATAATAACTAATATACATAAAAGGATACCTAAGGATACATTATAAATGATGTTTGATTTGTTTGGGCAAAGTTGATAGGTATAATTTGAACGCTTTCTCTTCACTGTACAACGGGCGACTCGACGGTGGATTATCTGAACATAACGCGCCAACCAAATGGAGAATTCTGGATATAATAAATGACTTTTTCTAACAAAAGAAACATTGGATGTCTTGCTTGGACACCGCCGTTGAGGATGACATGACATGTTTGCATTTCCCTCCTTCCAGATGTAGTGGCCGTCAGGCGGGATCTGGCACCCTATTCCCTAAATAATGGACTACGTTTGACCTGAGCTTATGGGCCTTTGATCAAAGGTAGTGCACCTTATAGGGAATAGGGTGCCAATTGGGACACGGGCCTTTCCCCACCGGCCTCCAGCCACACTAAAGTACATACATCGGACGACTGCGTCTTAATTTATGAGTCAGAAAACCCAATCCAATCAACACTTTCCCAATGACTTAGAAAGGGAATCTAATTGAAACGGCAAATGGAAAAAGTATGAGATGAGAAAGTGTAAGCAAGGAAATCAGCGTAATTACAACTTATTGTGAACAAGTCCACATGGTATTTATTCCAATGAGTTAATAAGGTTCTGGACAGAGTGTGGAAACAATTCCATCACTGCTATTGTCTTCTCCAGGCCACTGAGGGAAAATTACCTGTCATGAGGTCTGCAGGGGCTGAAGTGATATCTGACTAGGTGTGCATCTCAAATGGTACCCTATTCTCTATTTAGTGCACTTATTTTGTCCAGCTAGGGGTCTGGTTAAAAGAAGTGCACTATATGGGAAATAGGGTGAAAGTTGGGAGGCACTCCTAGTGTCACCTTAATGAAGACCCAGCTGCATTGTGAGTGAACAGTATATCCTACAAGTTGAAAAAAATGTGTGATATCTGTCTCACATTCTGTTCCTAATAATGACAGCAGCTGTGGAAAGAGGGATTGGATGAAGGGAATCTTGATTGGTTTTCCTCAATGCAATGTAGAGTATTTCTTTATGAAGCCTGGCATGTAATACATTCAGGGTATCCCTCCAATGGCAGCACCTGCAAATGTCCTCTCTTACCAAAGTATGTAATTGGTCTGATCCAGCTCCCATGTTTGATCCTTCTGGTTCTTGATGAAAGGATAGTATAGAAACCAGAGCTTTCGGCTTTGAAACTCCAACAGCTTGACTCACTCATTTCATTACAGTCATGTTTTTAGATGATCTTCTTAAAGTTCATTCATATGGTGATGGTGATCACCTGCAGTAATTTACAGTCTCTTTATTGTACAGAGGAGACTACAGCCTCCAACCTCCCACACAATATACCTATCCTTTTCAGTCCTGTTTATCAGTGTCTGTTTCCCAAATGGCACCCTTTTACCTATATAGTGCACTACTTTTGACCAGGACCCATAGGGCTCTGGCCAAAAGTAGTGCATTATAAAGGGAATAAGGTGTCATTTGGGATGCATAATCATGAATAATGCACTGCAGTGGTAATGTGGGTGTCTTGGAGATTAGAGACTGTACTCTATAATGAGGTGAGAGGAAGCAGTAGAATCAGTAATGATATATCCCCCACCCACACACTGACATATGGACATAAAAGGAGGCTGGAATTAATTCAAGATCTCCACAGTGATATTCCGAAAACTACAGTGCCTTCAGAAAGTATTCTCATCCCTTGACTTTTTCCACATGTTGTGTTACAAAGTGGAATAAAAATGAATGTAAATTTATTTTTTTGTCAACGATCTACATAAAATACTCTGTAATGTCAAAGTGGGAGAACATTTCTAAAATCTTAAAAACATGAATGAAAAATAAAACACTAATTTATCTTGATTAGATAAGGATTCAACCCCATGAGTCAATACATTACCTTAGGCAGCGATGACAGCTGTGAGTCTTTCTGGTAAGTCTGGTAAGTCTCTTGCACACCTGGATTGTACAATATTTGCCAATTTATTCTTTAAAAAATTCTTCAAGCTCTGTCAAGTTGGTTGTTGATCATTGCTAGACAGACATTTTCAAGTCCAGCCATAGATTTTCAAGCCGATTTAAGTCAAAACTGTAACTAGGTCACTCAGGAACATTCAATGTCGTCTTGGTAAGAAACTCCAGTGTATATTTTGCATTATGTTTTTGGTATTGTCCTGTTGAAAGCTACATTTGTCTCCCAGTGGCTGTTAGAAAGTACACTGAACCAAGTTTTCCTTTAGGATTTTGCCTGTGCTTAGCGCTTTTCCGTTTCTTTTTATTTAAAAAAACTCCCTAGTCCTTGCCGATGACAAGCATACCCGTAACATGATGTAGTCACCACTATGCTTGAACATATGAAGAGTGATGTGTTGTGTTAGATTAGTTCCAAATGAAACACTTTGTATTCAGGACAAAAAGTAAATTTCTTTCCACATTTTTTTGCAGCATAACTTTAATGTCTTATTGCAAACAGGATGCATGTTTTGCATACGTTTTATTTTGTAGAGGCTTCCTTTTCACTCTGTTGTTTATGTTAGTATTGTGAAGTAAATACAATGTTGTTGATCCATCCTCAGTTATCTCCTATCACAGCCATTAAACTCTAACTGTTTTAAAATCACCATTTAAACATAATTCCTCTTTGACATTATGGGGTATTGTGTGTAGGTCAGTGACACAACATCTCAATTTAATCAATTTTAAATGCAGGCTCTAACACAACAAAATGTGGAAAAAGTCAAGGGGTGTGAATACTTTCTGAAGGTACTGTACATGTGCGGGGAGACTACCTGGTGGCTACACTAACTAACCACTGCCATTCTGTGATTTTATTTGACCATGGAAAAAAAAAGAGCTACAGTGTTAAAACTGTAATATGGGTATGACTTGAGCCCCAGCCAGGTGTTAACTGAGGTTTAAGTCTCTCATTGCTTCCGTACAATGGGTGACCTTTGCTCTTCCAGGTTACAAAAGTAATGTTATCCATGCCAACTGCCGACCCATCTGCCCTGTACTGCAAAGCGTTTCAGGGAAGGCTCTGCAGGGTTTTCTATTAGTGTGATTCAATACCAAAGGTGATTGTAAACCAGGGATAAGCCCAATCTACCCACTTAAATTGTATTCAGCAATCCATCATTGCATCACCTCACCTGTCAGATATAATATTCTTTAATCTCTTGGTTTTAGTGTCTGTAGCTTAAAATACACCATGACCTGTACTGTGGCCAGAAGTAAACTAAAACCACATATGTTGGCATTATGGCTGATGCTAGAACACAGGCATCAGAAGTGCCTTGTTCAGTCTGATTGACTCAAATCAGATGCTATTCTCTCTTGTATTTTCTATTGAATTTGGTCTCCTTTATAAGATGTACCAAAAAGTCCTTGGTTGTTTTTAAATATTTGTTGTATGTTACGACATCTGGTAGCTTCAATTGCACTATATCCAGTGTGTTGCCCCAAGACTATAAGGTGAAAGAGAAAATCTACCACAGCATCTCTGGTGTTGTCCATAGTGGTGAAAGGACCACGTTATAACTCGGTCTACCGCTAGGGGGCGCATGGTACTTAAAAATAACAGTGAGTCTTTACTGATCAAAATCCCTTGGTTTCAGTAGGCCTGCACACAGCACAGGGATTTGGTTCTCTCTCGGTCCAATCAGTCTCAGCAGCATGCGTCGATTGTACTCAATATTCAATCACTTTTTAACTGCAGTTTGTATTACATCAAATAGCGGTTGGCCGCATCCACTCAAACGTTTCGCATTATCCCCAGAAGCTTTTTTTTGTGCACTTGTGTAGCCTACTGTAGTGTACACCCAATGACGTTGCGAAAATTAATCTGACAGTAGGCTATACTATCTCAATTAAAAAATAAGACATCGATGGTTCACTTGGTGAATGCTAAACGGTGATGAAGATTTGGGAGATTTCTATCAGAATAGAATTGTGTACTACTTTTTACTGAAATAACAAAAGCTTATATTTTTACATGTAGGCTATATAATTATGTTCACTCAAAAGCTCATTCTCAATGTAGTCCTGAATGGCGAGTCGTCAAAATCTATTCCGTCTAGAATGTTTGACAGTCAGAACTGCGTTGCCACTTCCCTACCATAGTTTATTATGCCTGGTCCCATAAAGCCATTCACCTAAACAGTTGTTTTTTTATTGTGTTTTCGTATGCATGTGTGCGCTTGAACATGTCTGATCCAAATAGATTCCCAGCACGTCAAACCACCTGAATCTTATAAAACATTCATTAGCGTGCAGTCCCTGATCCAGACCCATAAAACATTCATCTTCGGACTCTCTCGATTGAGTGCCCCTTCTCTTCCCGCCCCGCCCTCTCTTTTTTCACGACTCCAAGCAAACGCATACTGTATCGTGCATGGCAGTGTGGCCAATATACAACCATACACAGCGGCTTCTTCTCATTTAGGCCTACCTCGTTCGGATTACAGCCGTGTATAAATCAGACAGGATATGTACCACAGTATCCATGGATTTATTTTTTGTTTTTTCTGTCTCTTTTTGATTTTCCAAATTCTGGAACTTTGAGCTCTTTGTGTGTTTTTTGTTGCTTGTTTGTGCATCCTTTTGGATGGGTGCTCTGCGCTCCCGTACGTTGTGTGTTGGTTGAAAGGTCCCAGTATGGATATTACACTCTAGTTTTTGTCTTCGCTCACACTGGCCCAAATGACTGAGCGCTGTTCCAGCCTTCTATCGGCTTCAGCAGGAAAACCTCCGTCTAAAGTTTGAATATAACCGTGGTTTAGGGGCTCCGTGACTACACAGTGAACTGGATTTGCAATTATCTATCGATTGCAACCGAGAGCGGATATACAGTCTCCGCAAACAGAGTTCCCTCTGCTGGATTTATTCAACTACTGGATTTATTCATAAATCATGAAGAACAGTCTGGTTGAGGGTAAGTACACAGATAACCAACCCCCCAGAAAGTTGATTATAGTCTACATTGACTAGGATGGTGCAGGTGTATGATTGTAAATTAGGCTATGGACTAATACAATTGAAATAGAACAAGGTCATTGCGCTCCGCATGCTGATGCTACATTGAGAAGGTAACGTGGAGGGGACCATTTGGACTAATATGAAATATTTCTTATTGAATTTCAAACTAGCATACTAAACATAATGCAATTTGACTCAGTGCTTTGTGAAAGCAAAGGTATCATTATATTTAGGCTACCTCTTACCAACATAAAAATGATTTACAAAATAGAATAATAGTCTCTGTTCATCTATCTCTGACACCATAGGATCAATAATGTTGAAAATAAAATTTGAGTGGGGCAATTGATTTGTATATCTCCTGTTATGGATAGTCATTCATTCATTGCAGTAAAAAACAACCTCACACCGAGTGACTTTGATGGTATCAATAATGATGAAATATCTGACATTCTACCACTAGCATATTTGACCAAAGGACAGTTGCATCCGTATATTTAGACAAAGCTTGCAATAACAATGTGCCGATGGGATTTCGCAACTTCGTCCACACCTTCTATTTTGTCCCGTTGACTGCCATGGCCATAAGGAGCTGCTCTATGATGAAGTCTGCAGATAGTCTGCTTGGCTGCTCAGACCGATCGGATGATATCGCTCTGTAACTGCTTCTTTACCAATTATTGATTGTGTATTGGTGGCCCGCCCTTAAAAAGAAACGGAATGAACAATGTCAGATGTAAAACATAAATAATTATAAATCATGTAAAATGTTCACGAAAGTCAGACATTGAAGTTTCACATTAAAACATTTTTACACGTTATTTACACCACTTCCAGCTACATCTGGTCACCCATCCAGGGACCGACTAGGCTTAGCTTCAGAGGCAAACCAGTAGTGAGATGCAGGGTGCTATGTTGCTGGAATGTGCTAAAACTTTCAACTGGAAAAAGGGCAGCAAAAGCGAAGGCCAGAGTAACATTACCAAAGATAGGGAAGTGGGGGGAGGTATCGTGGAGGGGAAGGTATCGTGGGAGGATATGATGCAGGAAATATTACTATGATGGGTGATTTATCAATGAATCGGAGGCAAACACAGGAGATGTCTATACGCTAAATAAAAATAAATACCCCTGGAAATGGGGGTCTGAGCTGGCAACCCTGAGGTTCCAAAGTTACAATCTGATGCCACGTTCAAAACAACTGGGAACTCGGAAATCTCAGACTTCCGACTTCAGTACGTTCAAGACAACTGGGAACTCGGAAAAAACTAGCTCTGACTGGGAAAAATCTTTTGAACGGTCATCCAACTCGGGAACTCGGGCCTCTTTCTAGAGCGCCGACTTTCCGAACATCACTGACGTCATGATTTGACCTAATATTTTTCAGAGTTCGCAGTTGTCTTGAAAGCACCATAAGTCAGTCGAGTGAACTATCCCTTGTTATAACATCTTTGGTCTGACAGACGCTTACATGACAACCAGAAAGCATTGAATGATGTCAACAAACATGGCGCCACACATAGCCGGCAAGTAGTTTAGCTCATCATAATCAGTACAACCATCAAAAAAGTATTTCACACACATCATATGTGTCCGTTACAATCTATGCAAGAATCGTAATGCATGATTTGTCACCAGAACTTGAAAACGTGAATAAATACAGTGAGGGAAAAAAGTATTTGATCCCCTGCTGATTTTGTACGTTTGCCCACTGACAAAGAAATGATCAGTCTATAATTTTAATGGTAGGTTTATTTGAACAGTGAGAGACAGAATAACAACAAAAAAAATCCATAAAAACACATGTGAAAAATGTTATAAATTGATTTGCATTTTAATGAAGGAAATAAGTATTTGACCCCTCTGCAAAACATGACTTAGTACTTGGTGGCAAAACCCTTGTTGGCAATCACAGAGGTCAGACGTTTCTTGTAGTTGGCCACCAGGTTTGCACACATCTCAGGAGGGATTTTGTCCCACTCCTCTTTCCAGATCTTCTCCAAGTCATTAAGGTTTCGAGGCTGACGTTTGCCAACTCGAACCTTCAGTTCTCTCCACAGATTTTCTATGGGATTAAGGTCTGGAGACTGGCTAGGCCACTCCAGGACCTTAATGTGCTTCTTCTTGAGCCACTCCTTTGTTGCCTTGGCTGTGTGTTTTGGGTCATTGTCATGCTGGAATACCCATCCACGACCCATTTTCAATGCCCTGGCTGAGGGAAGGAGGTTCTCACCCAGGATTTGACTGTACATGGCCCCGTCCATCGTCCCTTTGATGCAGTGAAGTTGTCCTGTCCCCTTAGCAGAAAAACACCCCCAAAGCATAATGTTTCCACCTCCATGTTTGACGGTGGGGATGGTGTTCTTAGGGTCATAGGCAGCATTCCTCCTCCTCCAAACACGGCGAGTTGAGTTGATGCCAANGCACCAACTGTTGTCACCTTCTCACCAAGCTGCTTGGCGATGGTCTTGTAGCCCATTCCAGCCTTGTGTAGGTCTACAATCTTGTCCCTGACATCCTTGGAGAGCTCTTTGGTCTTGGCCATGGTGGAGAGTTTGGAATCTGATTGATTGATTGCTTCTGTGGACAGGTGTCTTTTATACAGGTAACAAACTGAGATTAGGAGCACTCCCTTTAAGAGTGTGCTCCTAATCTCAGCTCGTTACCTGTATAAAAGACACCTGGGAGCCAGAAATCTTTCTGATTGAGAGGGGGTCAAATACTTATGTCCCTCATTAAAATGCAAATCAATTTATAACATTTTTCACATGCGTTTTTCTGGATTTTTTTGTTTGTTATTCTGTCTCTCACTGTTCAAATAAACCTACCGTTAAAATTATAGACTGATCATTTCTTTGTCAGTGGGCAAACGTACAAAATCAGCAGGGGATCAAATAATGTATTTACCTACAGTGAGGGAAAAAAGTATGTCCATACATACATTACCGGTCAAAAGTTTTAGAACACCTACTCATTCAGGGTTTATCTTTATTATTACTATTTTCTACATTGTAGAATAATAGTGAAGACATCAAAACTATGAAATAACACATATGGAATCATGAAGTAACCAAAAAAGTTTTTAACAAATCAAAATAGATTTTAGATTCTTCCAATAGCCACCCTTTGCCTTGATGACAGCTTTGCACACTTTGCATTCTCTCAACCAGCTTCACCTGGAATGCTTTTCCAAAAATCTTGGAGTTCCCACATATGCTGAGCACTTGTTGGCTGCTTTTCTTTCACTCTGCGGTCCGACACATCCCAAACCATCTCAATTTGGTTGAGGTTGGGGGATGTTGGAGGCCAGGTCATCTGATGCAGCACTCCATCACTCTCCTTCTTGGTAAAATAGCCCTTACATAGCCTGGAGGTGTGTTGGGTCATTGTCCTGTTGAAAAACAAATGACAGTCCCACTAAGCACGAACCAGATGGGAAGGCATATCGCTGCATAATGCTGTGGTAGCAATGCTGGTTAAGTGTTCCTTGGATTCAAAATAAATCACATTTGTCTGTTTATGGTATGTATGTATGTATGTATGTATGTATGTATGTATGTATGTATGTATGTATGTACAGTTGAAGTCAGAAGTTTACATACACCTTAGCCAAATACATTTAAACATTTCAGTTTTTCACAATTCCAGACATTTAATCCTAGTAAAAATTCCCTGTCTTAGGTCAGTTAGATCACCACTTTATTTTAAGAATGTGAAATGTCAGAATAATAGTTGAGAGAATGATTTATTTCAGCCTTTATTTCTTTCATCACATTCCCAGTGGGTCAGTAGTTTACATACACTCAATTAGTATTTGGTAGCATTGCCTTTAAATTGTTTAACTTGGGTCAAACGTTTCGGGTAGCCTTCCACAAGCTTCCCACAATAAGTTGGGTGAATTTTGGCACATTCCTCCTGACAGAGCTGGTGTAACTGAGTCAGGTTTGTAGGCCTCCTTGCTCGCACACGCTTTTTCAGTTCTGCCCACAAATGTTCTATAGGATTGAGGTCGGGGCTTTGTGATGGCCAATCCAATACCTCGACTTTGTTGTCCTCAAGCCATTTTACCACAACTTTGGAAGTATGCTTGGGGTCATTGTCCATTTGGAAGACCCATTTGCGACCAAGCTTTAACTTCCTGACTGATGTCTTGAGATGTTGCTTCAATATATCCACGTAATTTTAATTCCTCATGATGAGATATATTTTGTGAAGTGCACCAGTCCCTCCTGCAGCAAAGCACTCCCACAACATGATGCTGCCACCCCCGTGCTTCACAGTTGGGATGGTGTTCTTCGGCTTGCAAGCCTCCCCCTTTTTCCTCCAAACATAACGATGGTCATTACGGCCGAACTATTTTTGTTTCATCAGACCAAAGGACATTTCTCCAAAAAGTACGATCTTTGTCCCCATGTGCAGTTGCAAACCATAGTCTGGCCTTTTTATGGGGGTTTTGGAGCAGTGGCTTCTTCCTTGCTGAACGGCCTTTCAGGTTGTGTCGATATTGGACTCGTTTTACTGTGGATATAGATACTTTTGTACCGGTTTCCTGCAGCATCTTCACAAAGTCCTTTGCTGTTGTTCTGGGATTGATGTGCACTTTTCGCACCAAAGTATATTCATCTCTGGAGACGGAATGCGTCTCCTTCCTGAGCGGTATGACGGCTGCATGGTCCCATGGTGTTTATACTTGCGTACTATTGTTTGTACAGATGAATGTGGTACCTTCAGGCATTTGGAAACCAGACTTGTGGAGGTCTACAATTTTTTTTCTGTCTTGTTTGATTTGTTTTGATTTTCCCATGATGTCAAGCAAAGAGGCACTGAGTTCGAAGGTAGACCTTGAAATACATCCACAGGTACACCTCCAATTGATTCATTTTCTGGAATTTTCAAAGCTGTTTAAAGGCACAGTCAACTAAGTGTATGTACACTTCTGACCCACTGGAATTGTGATACAGTGAATTATAAGTGAAATAATCCATCTGTAAACAATTGTTGGAAAAATTACTTGTGTCATGCATAAGTACATGTCCTAAGCGACTTGCCAAAACTATAGTTTGTTAACAAGAAATTTGTGGAGTGGTTGAAAAAAACGAGTTTTAATGACTCCAACCTAAGTGTATGTAAACTTCCGACTTCAACTGTATGATGATAACTTGGCTATATACCGAGGGTTCCAGTACTATGTCGACGTGCAGGGGTATGAGGTAATTGAGGTAGGTAAGTACATATAGGTAGGTGTAAAGTGACTAGGCAATAGGATAGACAATAAACAGTACCAGCAGCGTATGTGATGAGTAAAAAGAGTTAGTGCAAAAAAGGTCAATGCATATAGTCCCGGTAGCTATTTGGTGAACTATTTAACAGTGTTATGGCTTGGGGGTAGAATCTGTTCTGGGTCATGTTGGTTCCAGACTTGGTGCAGCCATACCGCTTGCCGTGCGGTAGCAGAGACAACAGTCAATGACTTGGGTGGCTGGAGTCTTTGACCATTTTTGGGCCTTCCTATGACACCACCTGGTATTGAGGTCCTGGATGACAGGAAGCTCAGCCCCAGTGATGTACTGGGCCGTACACACTACCCTCTGTAGCGCCTTGCGAATGAATGCCAAGCAGTTGCCATACCAAGCGGCGAGGGCCCATGCCAAATAGTTTTTTTGCCTCCAGAGGGGTAAGAGGTCTTGTTGTGCCTTCTTCACGACTGTGTTGGTGTGTGTGGACCGTGGTAATTCCTTACTGATGTGGGAACAAAGAACTTGACCTGCTCCACAACAGCCCCGTCGATGTGGATGTGGTACTAAGCACGCACCCCTGAGGGACCCCACTCAGGGGTGTGTGTGTGTTCAACTTCACTCTGCTCACGTAATATGTTGTGTACACTCCTAAAAACACAGGATTATAGTAAGAAAGCATCAGATTACAGTAGCCTATAGTGTGTTTGTGTTTCACAACTCCAAATCAAATGGCCAACGTCTATTTGTGCATTCAATTTGATATGTCCACAGCTGATGTAAAATCATTTGTATCCCATTTCATTGGCATGCACCATGGAATTGCTCCCCAGTGCTCTATAAGCAAATGTTCATCATTCACTTTCTGTTGTGATTTAGTATTATGCTTAATGACACAACCAAATGTGCTGATATCTCAGTGAGTTGTACAGTTGTAAATTGTACACTTCAAAGGCCTTTACTGTGAATGGATACATCAAATAGACTGTTGTGTCGTGTGTTTAAACTGTCACAGCTAAAGCAGGTTTAATGTATGCTATTTCTCATTCAGCCAGCATATGATCAACTACCAACCACCTCCCCTTGAGTAGCTGTTGCTCTGGGGCTTCTTTCTTTTATTTCCTGTCAATTGCCAATCAAAGCCAATGTAGGACAAACTAATGGATAAAATCATTATATGGAGCTGAATGCTTTCATTTCATGAGCCTTTAAACACAGACAATGAGGACTCTGCTAATATTTTGGCAACAATCTGCCTTTTGCTCTATTTTTGTAAATAGGCTGCTTGAAGTGACAAGATATGAGGTAGCAGAATGTTTGGAATATTAGAGCTGAAAGAATGATGGAAGTGAAACATAAAAACAAAGCTTGATTAGCATATACACTGCAATAGGTATGATCAAACATCATATTGGTATAAATTCACACTAAGACATGGCAGCTTCTGTATTCTAAAAGGGAATTTAAAATAGATTTCTGTATGGGTGTTTTTGAGAGGTACTGGGAGAGAGGTAGGAGAATGAGGCAAGAGACAAGAAAGAGGGGTTATAGAGATAGAGAGCCTGAAGGGAAAGGCAGAGAGACAGGAAATGGAGGCAGGCAGTTAGTGTGTGTGTGTGTGAGAGAATGATTATTTCCAAGCTCAACTTCTATTTGAGTGAATTCTCCTCAATTGTTTCTTACTAGAAGACAATACATACTGCCAATGTATTAGTCATGCATCTAAAAGCTTTGGAGAGTGCATATTATGAAAGATGAGGTTGAGAGGAGAAGGTAGTAAGAAGGAAAGAGCAAGAGTGGGAGGAGGAAGAGAGAGAGAGAGAGAGAGGGACGTTTCTAAGGGTCCCTAAGCGAGATTTGGTTGGGGGGCAAAAACATTTAGTGGCCCTCCTCATGGCGGCAGAGAGAAAAATATGCAGTTTTAAAGTACATTTTCCTTCACATTTTGCCATGGGGTGCAGAGAAAATGTTGCAGTTTTAAAGTACATTTTCTGCAATTCTACACATTTGCCATGGAAAGGAGAGAAAATATTACAGTTTTAAAGCTACAAACATGGAACTTAATATGACCAGTATTGTTGCAGCAAAATAATCATGCAACTACAGAATTTTAACATTTTGTCCATAATGTTGCTTGATCGGTTCCTTGATTGATTGCTTGATTTGGTTATTAGCCTACATGAAAAATGCAATAGTGTTAATATAACCTTTTGTTTGTGCAAGTTTTCAGTGAATTTATGTCAATCACAAAGCTAATCTCCATTGAAAATGCGCATATTTTTTTAAACGTTTATTGAACTAGGCAAGTCAGTTAACTTCTTAGGGAGCGGCAGCTGAGGTGTCGGTTTTGGAGAGTCTGGCGTGCCCAAAGTAAAAGGCCTGCCACTCAGGCCCAGAAACTAGGATATGCACATAATTAGTACTATTGGATAGGAAACACTCTGAAGTTTCTAAAATTGTTAAAATATTGTCTGTGAGTATAACAGAACTGATATAGCAGGCGAAAACCCGAGAAATTTCTGTCCTGGAAAAAGTGTTTTTGACACATTGCCTCATTTTGAACCCCTCCCTATTGAAAACAGCCATATCTGGGAGTAAGATTGCAGTACCTATTGCTTCCACTGGATGTCAACAGTCTCTAGACAGTGTTTGGTGATGTTAGGGTTGCTCTGGATGGTAATAGGAGAAGAATTTCGAACTAGTCACCGGATGTAAACAGAAGAGGAGGCGCGTTCACGGGCTCGCGCGCGCTGTGGTTTTTTCCTTTCCTATCGTCCAGTTTATAATCCGGTTGAAATATTATAGTAAATATACATAAAAGTGTTCCTAAGGATACATTATCAATGATATTTGATTGTTCTTGGACAAGTGTATAGGTATAGGTTGAACGCGTTCTCTTCACGGTTCAATGGGCGAGTGGACGCTGTATTTTATGAACATAACGCGCCAACCAAACTGAGATTTATGGACATAAACAATGACTTTTTCTAACAAAAGAAGCATGAATTGTCTTGCTTGGACACTTCGGACTATCCTCAGCAGAAGATCATCAAAGGTAAGCGATTTTATATTAGCGATTTTATGCGTTTTATGAGATCCGCGTTGGTTATGGATTTATGCTAATGAATAAAATATGAGAGGGGCTATCCTCAAACAATCAAATGTTGTGCTTTTGCCGTAAAGCCTTTTTGAAATCTGACCGCTGTGATATTGCCAAGAAGCAGAGCTTTTGATGACTATGCAACACTTGTATATTGATGAATGTTTAATAATTCAACTTTTGGATTTTGAATTTGGCGCCTTACATTTCACCGGGTAGTGTCGGGAGTGGGGCGCTAGTAGTTAAGAACAAATTCTTATTTTCAATGACGGCCTAGGAACAGTGGCTTAACTGCCTTGTTCAGGGGCAGAAACACATATTTTTACCTTGTCAGCTCAGGGACAAGGTACAACATTCTAACCACTAGGCTACCTGCCACCCCAATTGAGATCCATTTTGCCATATTTTGCCATAAACTATTTTGACTGGGAAGAATGCGACAGGCTTAATCGGCCACTTATGGCGTTTATGCCTAGATAAGGCTCTGCCCATGTGGATACAGTAGTGCTGATAAAAGGTGTTGCATGTGTGTGCTCCTACCCAGGATGATCTAATTGAGGTTCTCCTGATAGGGCAGCATGCTAAACTGGATTGGCCGTGATTGGCATTAGGCCAAAAAAACAGTGGCAGAACTCTTCCCATGAGGTTTAAGATAAACCTCCCAGGGGTCAATTACAGTCAGCACAACTTATGTTTTGGTGTTAAGCTGATACGCAACCCAAGACCCAATTACAGATAGAGGAAGGAAACACTTTAGCCCGGTAGAGGGAATCCAACTGTACGCAATTAAAAGATCATAAGCAAACCTGCCAGGGAAAGATTGGTTGAGTCAACATTGTCACGTTATTTCTCCAGAGTGCATTGCATCAATGTGCCTTTTGATTTAATTTGTTAAAATGCATCAAACTGTTTTTTATCCTTGGTTTCCAGCAAAATTCGACAACAGCATTTTTCAAGGTTTGGTTGATTTAAAATTAAAGTCATATTTGCCAACATTGGATGTTGATATGACGCCTTTGCATAGTGGGAAGTATATAATCTACAACCGTTAGAGGAGAATACAACCACCATGTACAATTGCAGTATAAGTGAAGTCAACCCTGATGAAGGCTAAATGCCAAAACGTTTCAACAATAAAGAAGCTCTTTTGAAGTGAACTTCCATTGTTATCCAAGAGTGGCCGAGTATTTTCCTTTCTTCAGTTTGCTCTTGTGTTTGTGCACCTTGTCTTGAAAGCAAGGTAACGTCAAGTATTCTTCTTTTATTTTTTTCAAGTACAGTATACAACCGGTTTTATAGCTCCTAAATTGACACAGTCTGAGTAATTCCATCAATGTCTCTGATGGCTATACTAGACAAAACACACTGACAACAAACAGTTTAAAGCACCGGGGGACCTTTTTCTGTTCGTTTTCAGATGATTCTACATGTTGAATCGCAACCGTTTGTTGCCACTAGAAGGTGATAGCTCGATCATTTTAGTGGTGTCTAAAAGTTAAGGTCAAGTATCTTCAAATCTGACCTAAATTCTAAGGAACAGCAACACATTGGACACCAGAGACATCCTTCACACCAAGTGCCTAAATGACCAGCAAGGAGATACCCTCTCAAAGGAATCAACCACAGATTCCATAGAGAATACTGCAACAGGGTGCGATAATATTGGATTGCATTGGAAGGAACTTTCAACTGATTGTGAATCTTCAGGTTAATAGTTGCGTCACAAATGGCACCCTATCCCCTGGTCAAAAGTAGTGAACTGAATAGGGTACCATTTGGGACAAAGCATGTTTAGTGAATCCTGACTAACCTCAGTTCTTCAGGGGAACCCTTTGTAATTGGCTCGGCAGGCTAGCCCTCATGAAGCGCTGTGTTTACAGAGAGAGAGAAAGAGAGAGAGAAAGCAAGAAAGAAAAGACCCCAGAACCATCTCCGCAGGTTAGCCCATGTCTTTCAAACCCGTCATTACTAATCAGTAGACAGAGAGACTAAGTGGATAAATTAAGAAAATGATATTAGTTTATACAGAAAATAAGTAGAGAAAAAACAAAGCCTGCTGAGAAAATGTAATATAATTTAGATTATATGGTTCTAATCCCCTCTTTGGGTTATTGCCTGACTGTTGGAAGGTTATATTTGGAAGGGACAAGGTTCTGGGATGCTACAGCGACAGCCTATGAAAAATGTAGTTCCTCCCTCCTTTGATCGACCGACATAGGATGCATTTTTTTTCTTGGCCCTTTCTTCAGGGTAGGGCCTATAACCCCTCCAAGAACCGGAATGAAATTTGAGTTACGCAACAGATGTATTTATGTGCTTAAAAAATCCACTCTAACATAAACGGTATCATAATCCTTTAAAGAAGCCTACGCATGGCAGGCAAGATCAAAACCTCACCAATGTGCTCTCAGCAACATCATGCAATATTATGACTCAGGCCACATGCAAGGGAAGTATGTGGATCAATATGCTGATCAGATGCTCAATTTACTTCACACGCCAGATATGATACATCATACAGCCAACCATCCGACCAACCACACAAAAGCCCCCGGGGGTATCCACTATCTCATTATCTCCACTATCCATCACATCTGTTGCATCTGATGATCCTATCATGGTAATACTGTATCAGAAATACACTACATGACCAAAAGAATGTGGACACCTGCTCGTCAAAGATCTTATTCCAAAATCATGAGCATTCATATGGAGTTGGTCACCCCTTTGCTGCTACAACAGCCTCCACTCTTCTGGGAAGGCTTTCCACTAGATGTTGGAACATTGCTGCTGGGACAGCCACAAGAGCATCAGTGAGGTCGGGCACTGATGTTGGGTGATTAGGCATGGCTTGCAGTCGGCGTTCCAATTCATCACAAAGGTGTTCGATGGGGTTGAGGTCAGGGCTTGCTGTGCAGGTCAGTCAAGTTCTTCCACACAGAGCTTAACAAACCATTTCTGTGTGGACCTTGCTTTGTGCACAGGTGGCATTGTCATGCTGAAACAGAAAAGGGCCTTCCCCAAACAGTTAGCACAAAGTTGGAAGCACAGAATTGTCTAGAATGTCATTGTATGCTGTAGCATTAAGATTCCCATTCACTGGATCTAAGGGGCCTAGCCTAGCCCAAACCATGAAAAACAGCCCCAGACCATTATTCCTCCTCCGTCAAACTACAGTTGGCACTATGCATTGGGGCAGGTAGCGTTCTCCTGGCATCCGCCAAACCCAGATTCATTCATCGGACTGCCAGATGTTGAAGCGTGATTCATCACTCCAGAGAATGCGTTTCCACTTCCACAGAGTCCAATGGCAGCGAGCTTTACACCACTCCAGCTGATGCTTCGCATTGCGCATGGTGACCTTAGGCTTGTGTGTGGCTGCTCGGCCATGGAAGACCATTTCATATAGCTCCCGACTAACAGTTTTTGTGCTGACGTTTCTTCCAGAGGCAGTTTGAAACTCGGTAGTGTGTGTTGCAACCGAGGACAGATGATTTTTAGATGCTACATGCTTTAGTACTTGGCGGTACCGTTCTGTGAGCTTGTGTGGCCTACCACTTCGCTGCTGAGCCGTTGTTGTTCCTAGACGTTGCCACTAATAGCACTTAAAGTTGACCTGGGCAGCTCTAGCAGGGCAGACATTTTATGAACTGATTTGTTGGAAAGGTGACATCCTACGAAGGTGCCACGTTGAAAGTCACTGAGCTCTTCAGTAAGGCCATTCTACTGCCAATGTTTGTCTACAGAGATTGCATGGCTTTGTGCTCGATATTATAACCTGTCAGCAACAGGTGTGGTTGAAATAGTAAAATCCACTTATTTGAAGAGGTGTCCACATACTTTTTTTTGTGTGTATATATATATATATATATATATATTAGTGTACCACTTTAGCTCTAGTATGCATGTATGCATTGGTCGATGGCTCTTTGAACTAACTAATTGATGGGACTGCCCATCTCGTTCTCTCTCACACGCACAGCCACTCTCAGGCCTCTGCATGCTGAAGCCTCCCTATCTGGCAGAGCTGACACAAAGACTTAATGCGGTGTCATCTCTACTCTGTACAAGTCTCTGTAATGGCATGATCAACACAGTACCATGCCAACTAAATGAACCATATCTGCCACAAGGCACGTACGACGTCAAGTCAAGTGTCGTGGAATTATTGTAATCAAAAGGAGAGACCTTTTTACATTTCTTCAAAACAAGTAAAAGTTCTTATTTAATTACTGCAGTAATGTAGCTTGTCAACGAGCCCCCTGTAGGTGATTCATTGAGAGCTCAACCAGCAGGAATAAGCCACAGCATTTTCTGTCAAAGTCCATCCTCCTGGATGTTCATGACAAATCACAGATCAGAGAATTTATACAAAGGCACATTTTGCTCTCCTTCAACAGACATCACGATTTACATGGCGCCAAATATCTAGTCTCTAGTTAATTTACTGCTTGCTTGTACAAAAATACAAATGCAACCTAGAATACTAAATCCTTTCTTTAAAGAAACTGGAGATTGGTTCTCGCTGTTACTGATAGACAAGCACACAGACACTAATCATGGAATGGAATGTTGTCTTATCACAAATCGCAGATCGCAAATCCACTGTCAGTGTTAAATCTTCCAGAGGCCCATTTTCAGTCCACACACACAGATGAGTGTTCTAAAAATCCCCTATTATGTTGCATAAAACAACCATTTGATGCAATAACAGTATTATAACATAATGTTGTAATGGAGGAGCTGACTGTCTAGTAAATTGTTAATAAGACAGAGCAGAAGCAGCTCTTAAATTAGAGGGTAGAACAGAGCCTTTGTCAGGCTTATAACTCAGGCACATGGCCTAGTGCTGCTCTTTCTCTTGTCAGGCTGGGTATACTGCTCTGCTCGAAGGGCGCTTTCACATATCCACTTATGATCCAGGTCCTAGAGCGTTTGTTACCCTCATCCATATAAAGCATGTGTGAAATGCAAATTAACCCTGGCTGAAATGAATCCTTGACCAGCATGAGTAGTGGTACCACGATACAGGACCAAAATACCAGGTATTGTGACATGGCAGCGCGAGAGGCCTGGAACTTGTTTGCCCTTTGTAAACAAGCTAGTATCTAACGTCATGTAAAATGTGTCTTGCTAATCGCATCCTGAAGTTATTTTCAGGTCTTGTGAAAGCAAGGCCTTAAGAATTCTCACAAATTCTTCAGGAAATCGAACCAGGGTACCAAACTTCATGTGATACTGTCCTTACTGTCGCTACTAGTCCAGGGCCTTGGTTGGTACTTTCAATTACTTTCAACAAGTTAGTTGTTAAGAGAAGTAGCCAGAGTGTAACTTCAACCCATACTCTACAGCAAGGAGGTCTGAAACACCTTTCCCTCTGATCAGGGAATGGACCCTCTGCATGGCCAATTAATAACTTTACAGTAATCAATTAATTAAGCACCAGGGAGGAATTAAAACCAGAAAGGCTATGGAACCAGGTATGAATATTCCTGTGGTGTTTGGTCCTGTATAGACTGTAGAGCATTCATAGTGTATATCGTGCCTTTCATATCCAATTGATCATGTTTCTTGATGTGTTCCCGATACTAAAACTATCTTTCCGATACCAATCATGGTTTAGATGTGTCAATCTCTGTTTGTTATGATGGAAAGATATGTTATTGGATGGGTGTTAGTGGTCAGCTGAAGAGAATTTCCATTTCTAATATCAGAGTGGACATGCTTTGACAGGTTTTACAGCCCAGGCAGTCCTGGGTGTTTGAATGGTGATTGTATTTTATTAGCTGTGATATTTCCAGCAACAAGACGGCTGTGAATTGATCAGCCAAAATCTGATAGTTAAGGGATTAAGGGATCAACAACAACAACATTTCAGAGAGATAGATATGAATATAAACACAGCAAAAAAAGAAACTTCCTCTCACTGACAACTGTGATGTTTGGATGTACCAATCCTGTGCAGGTGTTGTTACACATGGTCTGTCACTGCGAGGACAATCAGCTGTCCGTCCTGTCTCCCTTTAGCGCTGTCTTAGGCGTCTCACAGTACGGACATTGCAATTTATTGCCTTGGCCACATCTGCAGTCCTCATGCCTCCTTGCAGCATGCCTAAGGCACGTTCACGCAGATGAGCAGGGACCCTGGGCATCTTTCTTTTGGTGTTTTTCAGTCAGTAGAAAGGCCTCTAATGTCTTAAGTTTTCATAAATGACCTTAATTACCTAAAAAATAACAAAATACTTCCAGATCAACTGTAATATCAATACCAATGTAAAGCACAATTTTTCCCCTTTTCCAACAAAATCAATGACGAGACCTTCATGATTCAAGAAGGCAATGAGCTCCGTCTGGTCTTTTTAAAAATGGCGGGTGGGGAAGCTAAACCTATTGCGTGATAGTGAGAGGGAGAGATGTCGTGTGGGGAAACTGCTTTTTTCACTAGTGTTAGGGTTGCGAAAATCAAATCTGGTATCAGGACAAAAGGTGACACAGAGTCACCAAGTAAGTTCTAAGTCTTTTTATTCACTCAAGCAATAAATGGTAAATGCAATCTTCGTATATACGGGTTCAATGTAATACCACGTAGGGTTAACCGAGAACTGGCCAACACCCTAAAAGGTTCTTGTTAAATACCCTAACAGTGTTAGTTCCTGCTTCATGAGCTGACCTGTCAAGGTAGAGACTGGGCGTGGTTTAGACTTGCCCAGCCTATCGTAGGCGCACAGGCTGGTCCCAGCCCCTTGGCGCTTCTTTCAAACGTGTGTTGTAGAGCTGAGGCCCCCTCTTGCAGCCCCACCACAGGCAGGAGTTGTCATCAGTTCTTCTTTCTTGAGTCATCTCCTACTAGACGGGCGTGTGCATGTAACCAATATTGGCCCCCACCTTGCTCTTTCACAACACATGTTAGAGACAATGTATAAGATAGGAACAGAGTACTCTCTGTTCCTCAGTCTATCAGCACACTCAGCCCTTCTATTAATCCCCCCCCCAAGTAAGTCCTTGAGTTCATCAGTTCTTGACCCCTTGCATATAATAGAACAATGGGTGAGCATTCAAATATATTATGTAAGCATTAACACACAGGCCAGGATCCCACACTAGATCTGTCCAACTTATCACCTCTAAAATGTAAATAAAACAATATAAAGAGTTTATATAATGTGTCATTACATACCTATTTGAAGGTTTGTGTCGATTTTGAATCGGGTTTTTAGGGCGGTGCTAAAGTGATAGCTTGCAGTGATGACGCAAAAAATGAGTAGGTATCCCCCCTTACCTTGTCCCTTTCTTGTTTTTAAACGGTGAGATAAGTGCTACACCTGGTGGAGAGAGGCTGTAAGACAGAATTAGTTGCTTTATGCGTGCTGTACGTTACGCCATGACACGTCATGATGTAACGTACAGCGTCGGAGGAGTCAGTTTTTTCAACTTTTCTCCAATACTATAGAGCCATTACCATATCAATCAATGCTTGAATAGAAACGTAGTTCACACCCCAGATTTTGATGTCAACACATTAGTTTTCTTTGCAGCCTCGTTTGAATGTCGCAGTTGCGCACATTTGTATGGAATGGGGTTAGCCTATGTTAGCTACCTTAGAGCAAACATCTTTAATCTGCTTATCTTTGACTAACGTTAGCTAATGTGAGCTAGCTAACGTTAGCAAATATGTGTAGCTCAATATGGTAGCCATCTATTCCACCCTTGTCTGGAAAACACACTGTTACTAAAAATAGAATTGTCGATATATCTAACTCACTCTCTGTTTGTGTGTTGGTAGCAATGATGAATGTGTATAAATTGTATATGGTTGGTTCTCCGCTGGCTAGCAATTTAGTGACGCTAGGTAGTTAGCTAACAGCAAGCTGAAAACATTGAAATGTCCATATTAGGTGTGCTAAGCTAGCCAGTCTAATAGAGATCAATACAATGTGGGGTGGTTAAATTGTGTATATATTGGTGTAGGCAGTACAGAATCTGATTCCACCATCATGTGCTTCCAACCCCTAGCTCGGCAGAAGATGAAGGTAAATTGGCAAAAATATTTACAAGCTGACGGCTAAGATTGCTCAATTTACAGTAATATGGCATAAATATGAATTGGGTAGTGTTTTGTATGGGTTTATAGGTGGTAAAAGGTAGCCTGAGGACCACAGAGTACCTTCCGGACCATGCAATCAATTTAGTCTACACCTTTTCTCTTTGTAAAACTCAGGTTATTTCGAGTCCTTCCACAGTGCCCTGCTGAAAAATACCCAAAGCGGCAGCATGAGGGAGGGGACACACAACAAGAGCACAAGATTTTGGGACAGAAACCAGCAAGGGACACTGAAAGGTATAAAATCATGACTACAACAGTACTGACACAACCACATTCTTCCCTCTGCAGATTTTCAAAACACAATACAAAGACATGTCTACAAAATCCCCTGTCAAGGGCTACTATTGACAAGAATTATCTGTCAAAGTCAATAGGCTGGGGGAGGTTGACAGACAGGTCTGAGATGAGGAAGGGGATTTTGGTTGTGCTTAGAGACAGTAAATGTATTGTTGTGTATGAGAACGATTGAGAGGTGCCATTTTCCTCAATCTCCCATACATCTATTCATTCAAAGACTCAATCATGGACACTTACTGACAGTTGTGGCTGCTTTGCGTGATATATTGTTGTCTCTACCTTCTTGCTCTTCGTGCTGTTGTCTGTGCCCAATAATGTTTGTACCATGTTTTGTGCTGCTACCATGTTGTCATGGGTCTCTCTTAATGTGTGTTGTCGCTCTTGTCGTGATGTGATATACACACACACTTTTATTTATTTAATCCCAGCCCCCGCAGGAGGCCTTTTGGTAGGCCATCATTGTAAATAAGAATTTGTTCTTAACTGACTTGCCTAGTTAAATACAAATAAAAAAAACAATACGTACTGTGTAAGAACTGCCCTCCTAAGACATTTCACACCTTCTGCAGCCCCCCAGCAATTTCAACTTGTTGACAGAGTTTCTCTCAAAAGCAGCTCCCAATATCCCTCATTGTCCCTAAACAACACAATAGCCTGTCTCTAAACACTTAGGTCCCTTTTGGTTGATACCTTTACCAACAAAGGCGTGTTGCCCTATGTCCCTTCCACAAAAAGTGTGAAATGCAAACACCACAACCATGTCTTTCAGGGACATGTGCTTTGAATCTTCCAACAGATGTTAGACCTTCAGATATATCCAAATAATGTTTATTTGTCAATCTAAAAAACAGGGTTGTCAAAATCTAAAATACAGGGGAATGTACACTATTTAACACTAACTCAAAAAGAGAACTGGGTATTCAACAAGAATGTTATATGGTAAAAGTAACAATAAAATACAGTATGAACAGTGTAGTACAGTTCAGTGTGTCTCAGGTGTAGTAAATTGGAGTCACCTGTAGCTAAAAATTGTTACACCAGATAATGTGATTTAATCAAAGATTTTTGATATCCATTACTGGGAGTTATAGAACAGGTACTGTTTGGTGTAGCACAGAGAATTTTAGACCAACTTAGCTTGGCGATACTGTTGTCACGATCTTCATTTATCGACCAAGGCGCAGCGTGCCAGGTTGAGAAAAACATGTTTTATTTCTTAACTCACCCAAAACACCCAACGAAGATCAACTGGTGTAGTAGCAACATACACCCAAACAGAGTCAACTTCCCACAAACACTGGCGGGCAAAAGGGCTGCTTAAGTATGGTTCCCAATCAGAGACAACGATAGACAGCTGTCCCTGATTGAGAGCCATACTCAGCCAAACAACGAAATATAAAAGAACCTAGAATGCCCACCCCAACTCACACCCTGACCCAACCAAAATGAAACATAAACAGGCTCATACAGGTCAGGGCGTGACAACTGTCTTCGATTCTTGGAAACAGGAGTCTCATAAAATGTCCAGTTGCAGGGGGTCCGTTTGAATTTGCCTCGTCTATTTCGAAAATGCCTCTTGTCTATTTCATGCCTTCTCTCATTGTCAGAGACAGGTGGGTGTCCACCCCAAAGTGCTGCAGGTCATGATGACAGACACCCGTCTCGATCAATGAGAGAAGACTTTAAATTAACAAGATGGAGGCGTACACATTGTTGGATTACTTCATGGAGCAAAACATTTTTTATTTTAATAAGGGAGAATTTTCTGAATTAAAACTGTCCCCCTGCAACTGGACACACAGTTTAGGAGACCCCTGTTTCCACGAATCGAGAACAAAGACAGCATCACCAAGCTAATTCTCTGTGCTACACCAAACAGTACCTATCCTGTAAATACCTAAAATATTTGGTTAAAACACATTATCTGGGGTAACAATCTGTAGCTAAGAGAACTGGTGATCAGCAGGAGAGGTGGTCATGATGAAATTTCCATTCTCAAAGAAACATACATTAAGAAAATAGTGTGATCGGTGTAGTAAAGTTCAGGGAAAACTTGTACAGCTGTGTGATTTAGCAGCAGCTGCTGCATTGTGTTTGAGTGTGTCTAAGGTGTAATGTGCAGACTGTTGATCAGCAAATTATGGTAGGGGTGTTGTTATGATCAAACTACCATTCAGCTCCTCTTGAGTCATCTACTGCTTGAAGTCCAGCATAATGTCAGATTCTTCGAGGGATACAGTTTTGTTCTACATTAGGGTAGGCTAGTTGAACATGCATACATGTGCACAGGCACATAGATTACATTTAGAACAATATCTAGCCAAATAAAAAATGTATATGGCAAAACCCTCAATGGTGACCAGATTGTACAAACGTACCTAGGTAGGCATACAGTATCTATCTACAGCCATGTATATCAGGCATGCTTTGGCAAATATTTTTCTAGTAAAACCAAATTATCAGTTTTAGGGATTAATAACAGTAAATTGTTGCGTTATTGTTTCTCCTCACTGTTAGTGAACTTAGCTAGCTGGCTTGCTGGGTAGCCAATAATTAAATTTACATCTGTTTGGAATACTATCTTGCGTCATTGCCTATAATTTTGTGAGACTGACATGCATCCACTGTCATAATCATAACCAATGTCAATCCTTGCTAATTACGTTACGTAGTCAATAAAGCAGTGAATTAAGAGATTAAAGAGTGTGCAGACCTTTTTGGTCTTTACATAGCTAGCTAGTAAAATTATTTACAGCTGCTGATGTTACACATGCTTGCTAGCAAGTTAGAAATGTGAGGCATGGTGCATAGCAAGTTAGCAAGAGCCAGGCTAACTAGCTAGCCAATTCCAGTCATGTGCTAACATTTTCTGGTAAACCTAGCTTTAGGTGGCTGGTTGTAGCTTGCTGTTTAGTAGCAATATACACTGAGTGTACAAAACCATAAGGACCCCTGCTGTTTCTATGACAATTGAGACATGGATTGTGTATGTGTGCCATTCAAAGGGTGAATGGGCAAGACAAATGTAAGTGCCTTTGAACGGGGTATGGTAGTAGGTGCCAGGCGCACCAGTTTGTGTCAAGAACTGCAATGCTGCTGGGTTGTTCACACTCAACAGTTTCCCATGTGTATCAAGAATGGTCCACCACCCAAAGGACATCCATTACAATACAATAGATCTCAGATTGTAAAACCTCTTATCTTTTTAGTCATTGATATGGCTACAGGTAGTTGTTTAGCTAACTTAGCTAGCTCGCTAGACTAGCTAGCTAGCTAAGTTAGCAAACTGAAAATGATTTTGATTTCCCCCCCACTGTAACACAGTAGTATATGTCAGCCAGCAATACACAATGATACATGCACAGTAATAATTCAAAGTTAAACTGATTGTGGCAGTAAACAGATTATGCAATAGTCATGTAAACACCTGCTTTCCAGCTATGTATTTGATCTGCGTGCATATGCTAGCACCAGCTTAGCGAGCTTCCATCTTTAGCGTGACTGAAGTGAGTTTGGAACAGGTAAATATATGCAACTTAGAGGTAGTTTTCACATAGAAACTTTATGTCCGAACTCAGAATCAAACATGCTTTCCAAAATTAACATGGTTGCTGTGGTAGAACATTTACTATAATTGGCAATTTTCTACATTTATCACAATGCCATCAAGAAGCCTGATTTCCATATCAACAGGATTATTAGGGAAATCATTCTTATTGCAAAGCATATAAACATTTTTATCAAACTATTATATCTATCTGACTATCTACAATAATCACATTATTGTGTGCATGTGACCATACTCATTATTGATTTCAGTAGATACACTAAAGTTATCTAGCTAGGTAAGTGGCTTGCATGAAAAATAACTTAGCTAGCTAGCCACCATATTTGTCATCTGCCCTCTTAGTGCTGGCATTGTCTGTAGCTGAGCTTGTAGCTAAATACAACTCTTTGTTTCAAATCTACTTCGCTATATTCCGGTTGAAACATGTGTGGTTGAATCTTGAATGTCAGCATGTAACTAAAAGAACAGATCTTTCAGTTTTGCCCAAAGGATTTTGTGCCGTTTGTGTCCGCCTCCCTTTCAAAAAAGCCCGTCTTGGGGGAGGGACGGTGCCAGAGCATGATGCACCGTCCAGTTGTAGTCTAACAGTGACTGGGAAAAAAATGGTCACCTTGTATATTTAGCAATGACTCTGCTGATAGGAACTTCACTGAAAGACGTCCAATGGCTATATAAAACAAGGACAACCATGCCTACACAAAACAAAAACGTACATTGTGATCAGTTTAACATAGAGTCTTTGCAAAATGCCACAAAGCAGGACTACATTTATTTTCAAAGTTTACTAAATTGTTATAATTATTATAATAAAAGTATTACTCTTCATTAAAACAATTATTCAAGTGTAAGTAGCAAGTACTTCTTATTAGAAATTTTAGTGGTCGTGTCTTAATGTTTTTACATTGTTTTATGTATTTGACGATTTGTCATTTAAACCCACTTTAGCAGACATTTTTGAGCACAGTGCTCATTTCTCTAGCCGTAACTGGAGGTAGAGCTGTAAGCATTACAGGATGCTGCATTAACCTCTGTCAGAGTGGTACACATGACCTTGTTGATGGTGGGAATGGCTTGTCTCATTATTGAACGTCAACTTGCCCAACATCCATTCAACATGATCAATTAAACCTCATAGCACAACAAACTACTTAATACTATTTTAGAAATATATTTTTCTTTCTTCTAACAAGCATACAACAATGTGTAAAAGTATCATAAAGTAAAAAAAATTGAATTTCCCCAAATCCTCGAAAAACAGCCACGTGGCACTGTTATTGTTCACAAAGTATTCATAACTTGCAAAAAATGTATAATTCTATATCAGAAGAACACAGATAAGTAAACAGTTTTTTTACTCATATCAATGTGTCTGACTACTACTTTCATTATTTTATGTAAAGATGTAAAACGTAATAGTAAGAATAACTTGTTTACAGCTGCAATATGTAACTTTTTGGGCAACCTGACCAAATTCACATAGAAAAGCATGTTATAGATCTGTCATTCTCATTGAAAGTAATTATAATAAGCGGTTGATTTGATTTCTTAGGATCCATATTAGCCGAAGCAAATGGCGACAGCTAGTCTTACGGGGTCCGACATATAACGAAAAAGACATTACAGACAAAAGACTTCACAATTGACCTACATTTAAAAACATGAACATGTACGTAGTGTGTGTACGTAAATAACATCAAATTGATCAGAAATGACAATGCTGTCATTGAGAAAACAGAGGAGTGTCAAAGATTTTTCACAAACATCCTTTCTGAATTTAAAAGTAATCCTCAAAGTAATCATCTAGTTTTTCAAAAGTATCTGTAATCTGATTACAATATTTTTGCTAGTAACGTAACAGTTACCGTTTTTTGTAATCCGTTACTCCCCAACCCTGCCTACAGTATATAATTACATATTTATAGGATCTCTGTGTTGGTACTTGGATACCTCCTGAACAGATGCAATATCACAGGAAGCAAACACCAGCCCCCCTTTAAAGAAACAATCCATAATTAATTTTCAGGCGAACGGCAGCTCCAACACTTCAAATCAAATCAAATCAAATTGTATTTGTCACATGCGCCGAATATAACAGTTGTAGACCTTACCATGAAATTCTTACTTACAAGCCCTTAACCAACAATGCAGTTTTAAGAAAGATAACAGTTATATAATTTATATTCTTCAAAAATCTACAGGTGTATATCGTTAATTGAAATGACTATTGAACAGGTGTAAATATTGCAGAATGTACCTTTTAAATGTTACAACAGTGTTGAGAGATGTCCAAGTGAATCAGGTTCTATTGCGTCTTCTGAGCGGCTTAAAGTACAGTAGGTTACATATATTAAAATGCAAATCTGACAAGTGCAGCTCTGTCGCCAGACTCCCTTTGTCCCTGCTGTATGTATGCTCTCTCCTCACACACACTGTCTCTCTTCGGTAACACTTTATTTGGATTGTCCATCTGTAGATGCTCTACAGACTAACTATCTACTAGCCCTAACCTTAACCCTTACCCTTATTCTAAACCTAACCTTAACAAGTAGTTGCTTATTAACAAATGGTTTGTTGATAGTATGACCATCTGTAGAGCTTCTACAGGTAGACTATCCGAACTATCCAAGTAAAGTGAGTCTCTCTTTCCATCTCTTTCTCTCTGTCCTTCTCTCTCTCCTTCACTGTCTCTCTCGCTCCTGCTCTCTCTCTCTTAAATCTCTCTCTCTTTCTTTCTCTCTCTCTCTCTCTATAGCCCTCTCCCGCTCCATCTCTCTCAGGTGTAAAGGCAGACTATCTAGTATAGATATCAGGACATGCCTAAATAAATGTTACTGCAGCCACCCTGCCAGGCCATCAATTATAATGACATCAGTAATCTGGTGTGCTCAGGGGGAGGGGTGGGGACTAGGAGGGATCATACTGGATTGAATATGGATCTCTTTCAGTAGGAGGCCTGTCCTGGTGGCCTGGTTTGGCTGGCAGCATAGCAACCAACCAGAGCTATGGCTTTTCCCTCAGCAGATGAGATGGTGTGTGTGTGTGTATGTGTGTGGGCGCATGTGCTTGTGTGTGTGCATATGCGCGTGTTATGTTCATACTGACCTCATGTCTACACCTCACCCATTGATCCCATCCATGCCCTGGCCAGAGTCAGATCGCATCCAACATCACTTCCAACCCAGCAGGCAAATCTGGTTGTAATGGCATAATTTCAAACCGTTTTTCCCTCTACATGGGAACCAATGCCCAGGTCCTCCTGATCCAAAGCCTGGGTCATGAACCCTGTTCCAGGTCAACAGCTTTGCTGGAACACTATTATGAACATGATCTTGTGTGTCCATTTCAAGCCATTTCCATGTGTGAGTACGTGTGTGTGTGCGTGCGTGTGCATGTGTGGGCTTGATGACATGCTGGGTGGGATTATTCTGACATCCATTTTGGGTTCTGTGCTGTGATGATTACGCTGGGAGAATCGATCTAATGAGAGCAGAGATTCAGAGATGTCTGGGTGACTTGCTCAGATATTCATTTCGCTAATCAGAATCTGAACTTGTTTTTGCTTGTCTGTTCATGTTTCGAGTAAACCCAATCATCTCAGCAATTAACATCAGTGAGAGAGACAAGCCCTGCCGACACGTAATATCCTCCCAGTAAACAAATTACTATGAAGGCTTCAAATATAGGGGACACATTTCAATCATCAGAAATTGATTTTGATGTTGGATGGTAGGGATCCCTAAACATTCTGGATTCCCAGAAACTCATGGAATGATTGCATATATGGCATGTGATATAACTTATTCAAAGAAGAAAACTAGTGTTTTAACAATTAACTACCTCTTATGTCTTATTTTTAAAAATATATATGTATATACACAGGACCAGTCCAAAGTTTGGACACACCTACTCATTCCACAGGTTTTCTTAATTTTTTATGTTTTCTACATTGTAGAATAATAGTGAAAACATCAAAACTATGAAGTAACACATATGGAATTATGTAGTAACCAAAAAAGTGTTAAACAAATCAAAATATATTTTATATTTTTCAAAGTAGCCACCCTTTTCCTTGAAGACAGCTTTGCACACGTTTGGCATTCTCTCAACCAGCTTCACCTGGAATGCTTTTCCAACAGTCTTGAAGGAGTTCCCCAATATGCTGAGCACTTGTTGGCTGCTTTTCCTTCACTCTGCAGTCCAACTCATCCCAAACCATCTCAGTTGAGGTCAGGTGATATTGGAGGCCAGGTCATCTGATGCAGCACTCCATCACTCTCCTTCTTGGTCAAATAGTCCTTACACAGCCTGGAGGTGTGTTGGGTCATTGTCCTGTTGAAAAACAAATGATAGTCCCACTAAGCGCAAACCAGATGGGATGGCGTATCGCTGCAGAATGCTGTGGTAGCCATGCTTGTTAAGTGTGCCTTGAATTCTAAATAAATCACTGACTGTCAACAGCAAAGCACCCCCACACCATCACAACTCCTCCTCCATGCTTCATGGTGGGAACCACACAGGAGATCATCCATTCACTTACTCTGTTATTTCATAGTTTTGATGCCTTCATTATTATTCTACAATGTAGAAAATAGTAAAAAATAAAGAAAAACACTTGAATGAGTAGGTGTGACCACACTTTTGACTGGTACTGTATGTATATGTATAATTCAAGTTATCAACTGAATTCTATTATATATAATTCACCCAAACTATTATTATGTAAGATCTAAAGTTAATGCCATTGACTTAAAGGTAGAATCCGTAGCGGTGAAACTGCCATGTCCGTTTGCGATATTACAACAACAAAGACACATTTTTTTCCCGGCGGACATCATTGCACATCATCAAATCAAATACATTTTTATTGGTCACATACACCATGGTTAGCAAATGTTAATGCAAGTGTAGCGAAATGCTTGTCCTTCTAGTTACGGCAGCGCAGTAATAACATGTAATCGTGTAATAACACGTAATCTAACAATTCCCCAACAACTACCTAATACACACGAATTCCTCAACACTGGGGCCCCACAAGGGTGCGTTCTCAGCCCTCTCCTGTACTCCCTGTTTACCCATGACTGCGTGGCCAAGCACGCATACAACTCAATCATCAAGTTTGCTGACGACACTACAGTGGTAGGCTTGATTACCAACAACGACGAGACGGCCTACAGAGAGGAGGTGAGGGCCCTCGGAGTGTGGTGTCAGGAAAATAACCTCTCACTCAATGTCAGCAAAACAAAGGAGATGATCGTGGACTTCAGGAAACAGGAGAGGGAGCACCCCCCTATCCACATCGAGGGGACAGTAGTGGAGAAGGTGGAAAGTTTTAAGTTCCTCGGCGTACACATCACGGACAAACTGAATTGGTCCACCCACACAGACAGCGTGGTGAAGAAGGCGCAACAGCGCCTCTTCAACCTCAGGAGGCTGAAGAAATTCGGCTTGTCACCAAAATCACTCACAAACTTTTACAGATGCACAATCGAGAGCATCCTGTCGGGCTGTATCACCGCCTGGTACGGCAACTGCTCCGCCCACAACCGTAAGGCTCTCCAGAGGGTAGTGAGGACTGCACAGCGCATCACCGGGGGTAAACTACCTGCNTCTAAACCATCTACTGTATCTTGCCTATGCCGTTCGGCCATCGACCCAAATCTCTAGCCACTTTAATAATTATAATTGGATGAAATAATGTATCACTAGCCACTTTAAACAATGCCATTTATATAATGTTTACATATCCTACATTACTCATCTCATCTGTATATACTGTACTCCATACCATCTACTGCATCTTGCCTATGCCGGTCAGCCATCGCTCATCCATATATTTATATGTACATACTCGTATTCATTCCTTTACTCTTGTGTGTATAAGGTAGTTGTTGTGAAATTGTTAGATTACTTGTTAGATACTACTGCATGGTCGGAACTAGAAGCACAAGCATTTCGCTACACTCGCATTAACATCTGCTAACCATGTGTATGTGACAAATAAAATTTGATTTGATTTGAAGGGATGGAATAAGAATATGTACACATAAATATATGGATGAGCAATGGCTGAGCAGCATAGGCAAGATGCAATAGATGGTATAAGATGCAGTATATACATATGAGATGAGTAATGTAAGATATGTAAACATTATTAAAGTGGCGTTGTTTAACCTGTTCGGGCAAGGGGGCAGTGTTCGGAAGTACGGAGAGCCTGACGTGCCCAAAGTAAACTGCCTGTTACTCAGGCCCAGAAGCTAGGATATGCATATAATTGGTAGTATTGGATAGAAAACACTCTTACGTTTCTAGAACTGTTAAAATAATGTCTGATATGGCAGGCGAAAACCAGAGGAAAATCTATCTGGAAAATTTGTTTTTTTGATGTCACAGTTTTTCCATTGACTTGCTCTTTTCTATAGAGGGATTTAGCTCCAGATTGCAGTTCCTATAGCTTCCACTAGATCTCAACAGTCTTTTGAAAAACAAACAAGAAATAGAAGTTCTGGCAGGTGGCTGTTATAACTGACACTATTCTTTTCGCGCGACTGTGTGCGCGCTCTTCGTTATTTTTCTTTTCTATTGAACAGGCTATTGTCGGTCTGAAATATTATTGTTTATTTACATTTTCGGGTACGTGAGGATTGGTTAGAAACGTTGTTTGACTTGTTTGGACAAAGTTTATCGGTAACTTTTTTAGGTTTTCTATGTCTGTATATTGAACGAGTGGGACGGGTGGATTACTGAACAAAACGTACCAACCAAACAGAGTTTTGGGGATATAAGAGGGACTTTATCGAACAAAACGACCATTCTTTGTGTTCCTGGGAGCCGTGGGATTGCAACCAGAGGAAGATCTTCAAAGGTAAGTGATTTATTTTATCGTTATATTTGATTTTGTAATGCCTGCGCTGGTTTTAAATATATTTATATGCAGGAAGTATGCGGGGAGCTGTCCTCAGATAATCAAATGCTATGTTTTCGCCATAAAGCCAATTGTATCGGACAACGTGGTTCGATTACCAAGATTCTAAGCTAAAGAATGGTGTACAACACTTTTATTTTCATGAATGTTTAATATTACTATTTTTGTAATTTGAATTTGTGACATAGTCACAGTGTGTATTTTTGTAATTCCTGTGACATCGAGTTCTGTAGGTGTCCTGGAGGCCATGTAGTTTGCCCACGGTGATGCGTTGTGCGGACTGCACTACCGTCTGGAGAGCCTTGCGGTTGATGGCGGTGCAGTAGCCGTACCGGGCGGTGATACAGCCCGACAGGATGCTCTCAATTGTGCATCTGTAAAAGTTTGTCAGGGTTTTAGGTGACAAGCCAAATTTCTTCAGCCTCCTGAGGTTGAATATGTGCTGTTGCGCCTTCTTCACCACACTGTCTGTGTGGATGGACCATTTCAGTTTCTCTGTGATGTGTACGCTGAGGAACTTTAAAACTTTCCACCTTCTCCACTACTGTCCCTTTGATGTGGATAGGGGGGTGCTCCCTCTGCTGTTTTCTGAAGTCCATGATCATCCCCTTTGTTTTGTTGACATTGAGTGAGAGGTTGTTTTCCTGACACCACACTCCGAGTGCCCTCACCACCTCCCTGTAGGCTGTCTCGTCGTTGTTGGTATTCAAGCCCACTACTGTTGTCTGCAAACTTGATGATTGAGTTGTAGACGTGCATGGTCAAGCACTCATGGGTGAACAAGGAGTACAGGAGGGGGCTGAGCACGCACCCTTGTGGGGCACCAGTGTTGAGGGTCAGCGAAGTGGAGATGTTGTTTCCTACCTTCACCACCTGGGGGCGGCCCGTCAGAAAGTCCAGGACCCAATTGCATAGGGCGGGGTTGAGACCCAGGGCCTCCAGCTTAATGATCAACTTGGATGGTACTATGGTGTTGAATGCTGAGCTGTAGTCAATGAACATCATTCTTAGATAAGTATTCATCTTGTCCAGATGGGATAGGACAGTGTGCAGTGTGATGGCGATTGCATCGTCTGTGGACCTGTTGGGGCGGTATGCAAACTGAAGTGGGTATAGGGTGGCAGGTAAGGTGGAGGTGATATGATCCTTGACTAGTCTCTCGAAGCACTTCATGATGGCAAAAGTGAGTACTACAGGGCGATAGTCATTTAGTTCAGTTATCTTTGCCTTCTTGGGTACAGGAACAATGGTGGCCATCTTGAAGCATGTGGGGACAGCAGACTGGGATAGGGAGCGATTGAATATGTCAGTAAACATACCAGCCAGCTGGTCTGCGCATGCTCTGAGGACGCAGCTAGGGATGCCGTCTGGGCCAGCAGCCTTGCGAAGGTTAACACGTTTAATGTCTTACTAACGTCGGCCACAGGCCCACAGTCCTTGTTAGCGGTCTGCGTCGGTGGCACTGTGTTATCCTCAAAGCGGGCAATATGGAAGCAATATGTTGGTGTCCGTGACGTGTCTGGGGCCCACAGTCCTTGTTAGCTGGCCACTTCGGTGGCACTGTATTATCCTCAAAGCGGGCAATATGGAAGCAATATGTCTGTGTCCGTGACATGGCTGGTTTTCTTTTTTGTAGTCCGTAATTGCCTGTAGACCTTGCCACATATGTCTCGTGTCTGAGCCGTTGAATTGCGACTCCACTTTGTCCCTATACCAACATTTTGCTTGTCTGATTGCCTTGCGGAGGGAATAACTACACTGTTTGTATTCGGCAATATTCCCAGTCCTCTTTCCATGGTTGAATTTGGTGGTTCGTGCTTTCAGTTTTGTGTGAATGCCGCCATCCATCCATGGTTTTTGGTTAGGGTAGGTTTTAACAGTCACAGTTTGTACAACATCTCCAATGCACTTTCTTATAAACTCACTCACCGAGTGAGTTTGCCCGCAACATTTCCCAGTCCGCGTGATCAAAACAATCTTGAAGCGTGGCTTCCGATTGGTCAGACCAGCGTTGAATGGTTCTAGTCACGGGTACATCCTGTTTGAGTTTCTGCCTATAGGATGGTAGGAGCAAAATGGAGTCGTGGTCGGATTTGCCGAAGGGAGGGCAAGGAAGGGCCTTGTATGCATCGTGGAAGTTAGAGGTAGTCTATTGCACACGCAATACAACAGCAGATTATGTACTATGATTTTTGCCCTGATGCCAGAGCTCCTCTCCGTCATTCAATGAACAAAATTAAAACAATAAGAAATGCGCCTGGGGCGGCCAGTGTTGCTTTTTCTCCTAATGCGGATCTCAGCTTTAACATTGTTGTTAGTCAGCTAGCGACCCCAGCCTTACAGGACTGCTGATCTTTACTCTCTGATCCGAGACCAGCTTTGTCTTGTGGAAAATTCTGGCGGTTTCCAATTAGTCTTCCAGTGCTTGTGCCTTGGGTAATTGACAGGTTATGTTTTCTCTCTCTCCATCGCTCCCTGGGAAGTTTTAGCATATTACGTTCCGTGCCTGACTGTGATGCGATTTCCACCATGCCTTTAAAATGCGGCGCTTGAATAGGCGGCCTGCCAGTCGGCACAGTATTCTACACCGCAGAGAAATATGAGCCCGGAGAGAGAGCATGCATGCCTCTTCTTCTCTTGTCTTCCTACACACACTCACAGGCATGCACTAGCAAGCACACACACATGCCAACTGTCACACTCCCCGCTGCACACCGACTCACACACAGGTTAGGTGGCAGAAAGAGCATATTGTTAGAAGGAGGTGTATTGTAAATACTATTGGGCATCATGTTGGCGTCTCCTACTGCCTCCTCAGAGTCACGAAAAACTGCCAGAAATAGGAGCACCCTCGTATTTGTGTGTGCGTGCTTGCGTGTGTGCTTGAGTATGTGTGTGTTGACTCCTCAGGAGAAACGCCCATGAAAGAGGTGCACCATCCTCTGTGTGGTAAATGTGTTATGACTCATTCTTCAGTTTACTTCTAGGCTTCACTCTCTGTTTTCTGGGTGTTTATCCAACTACTGCAGCAGGGCAACAGATAGACTACTTATTTTGTAAGAGGACATCTTCATTTAGAGCATCATTTTCCTCAAGCTCTGTTTCAGCCCACACTGAGATCCTGATACTTGCGTTTATATACTGAGGGGAGGGAGTTTTTGTTTTTTCTTCTGTGTTAACTGACTCCAAACCAAAGCTTGGCTGCTTTTGAGGGCGGTTACCGCAGAATTTCTCCTAAAAATGTCACTAGACAGCTAACATCTCCAGTCCCAATGTTATGCTTCACTGTGGGTGGAGACAGAAATTGACACAAGTGCTGTTAATTTCCCATCATTCAATGCTTGTTGATTTTCGCTGAATCATTTTCAGAGGCCCAACCCTGTAATAATAACAGTGGTGCTTCTGGCCTGTATTGAGTGGAATATGACTCTACATTAAAAACCATGAGTATCCATTAGGTCCATACTCCACTGTGAGGGGCAGCTCACCACTGACTGGGCTGAGGCAGGCGGTTGTTCAGCAAATTGATAAATTATAGACTTGGAACTATATTACTGTTGAAGGCTAGTGCAGTAGAGGTTCTGCTATCAACACCACACAATCTGTAAGGGGTTTTGTTGAAGCAAGAGCAAAAGGTCCCCCCTGTCTTATTCATTATTATCTGAAAATGGTTTTGCTCAAGCAAGAGCAAAAAGGTCTGGACCTGTATTCACAAAGCGTCTTATTCATTATGATCTGAAAAGCAAAACTGATCCTAGATCATCACACCTACTCTGAGAAACAGCACACCTACTCTGTGTGAATACAGGCCCTATCCTTTCTGTTTAATCTGATATGAAAGAAAAACAAAACTCCCCATCGATAGATAATGTCTATGTTTCATCTCGCTTTAATGAGAGGTTAACTTTTCATCATCAAGATAAAACTGACATTGAAACAGCTCCTCTGAAAAGGATTCCATTGTCAATAGTTTGGCGGATTAATTCCATTCCATTAACACTGCTAAGAATGAATGCTCATTTGATATTGCCTGTCTGGGTTGCTGCCTCGCTGCCTGCGACAGGATAGGCCTATTAGTTTGTTATAATTGGATAGATTCATCCGGCATGTCGTCACAGCTATCACCATACAAAATCCCAATGCACCACCTCTTTAAACAAGCATCGAGGGCTATAGCTATGCATATTAGAAACATATTACAGTATCGACTTCATCGGTCACTTAGCGGCGAACCGGCTTCCTTTAACAGCTAATTAAAGCTATTAAAGAGAGCATGAGCTAATGTATTTTCAATGCTAGATAACTGCATTTATGTCAAGATGAGAGTAATTAACTGAGTATTAAAGTCACAGCGTGATCCGATGCTGCGATGGTGTAATACTGTGTTGGTTGGTTCAACACCTCTCTCTCTCAGACTGGAGGAGATGGAGGATGGACTAGGCCAGGTTGCCGAGCGCTGATAGAGAGAGAGGCTGCGTCTCAAATGGAACCTTATTCGCTATGTTGTGCACTTTTGACCAGGGCCCATACAGTGCACTAGGGAATAGGGTGCCATTGAGAGAAGCGGAGGAGAGGCTTCTGGAGTGATTCCCACACTTGAATTCCAAGCTCTATTCGAGGATCTTGCGGGACATCACACCACATGAGAGGATGTGTATTTAGCACATCTGTTGAACCATCCATAAACTCATGTTAGATTGTGTCGTATTGTGAGACTTTTTATCTGGGTTTTAGAGATTTAACACAGACAAATCGGTGAGGTGTCATGACACAAAACTCAAGAATAAATACAACATGTGGGAGAGAGAGAGAGTAGAGGAGGAAACAGGGAAATGGGTGTCAAAGGAAAATATTAAAGGGTTTTTGTTAGATTCAGCCCAAGAGAGTGTGGCCATGGACATTCTACACATTTCTCAGTATGATAAATGTGCAATTTGTGACTTGAGTTCTTAGGGATAGCCTATTTTTTTTAATTTTTGCCTAAAATGACATACCCAAATCTAACTGCCTATAGCTCAGGCCCTGAAGCAAGGATATGCATATTCTTGGTACCATTTGAAATGAAACACTTTGAAGTTTGTGGAAATGTGAATTGAATGTAGGAGAATATAACACAATAGATCTGGTAGAAGAAAATACAAAGAAAAAAAACTACTTTAAAAAATAAAAATAAAAAATCTACCACCATCTTTGAAATGCAACAGAAAGGTCCCAGTTCCAGCCATCACAGCAGCGTCGCTCTCTGACCAAATTTGGTGTCCTATAGGATATACTACACCCCTAATGATATAGTGAAGTCTGGTTACGTTCTAGGATCTCTGAGGAATACATACGAATATGATATGGTTGAAACAACGTTTAGGGTTAGATTTGTTAGGAGCTCTCCTCAAATAATAGCATGGCATTTTTTTGCAGTAATAGCTACTGTAAATTGGACAGTGCAGTTATATTAAGCAGAATTTCATCTTTCAGCCAATTTAAGACACTTATATGTACCGACATTTGTTGTTTCTCTAAAATCTGCGATCGTGACACAAGGCGCTGCATGATTTACAATTGTCCCGTTGACAGGACACCTATCCCATACTGCTAAAGCTTGAGTGTTGCTTTAGCAGTATGCTTAGGGTCATTGTCCTGCTGGAAGGTGAACCTCTGTCCCAGTCTCAAAGCTCTGGAAGACTGAAACAGGTTTCCCTCAATAATTTCCCTGTATTTAGTGCCATCCATCATTCCTTCAATTCTGACCAGTTTCCCAGTCCCTGCCGATGAAAAACATCCCCACAACATGATGCTGCCACCACCATGCTTCACTGTGGGGATGGTGTGCTCGGAGTGATGAGAGGTGTTGGGTTTGCGCCAGACATGGCGTTTTCCTTGATGGCCAAAAAGCTCAGTTTTAGTCTCTTCTGACCAGAGTACCTTCTTCCAATGGTATTTTTCTGCCCACTCTTCCGTAAAGCCCAGCTCTGTGGAGTGTAAGGCTTAATGTGGTCCTATGGACAGATACTCCAATCTCTGCTGTGGAGCTTTGCAGCTCCTTCAGGGTTATCTTTGCTCTTTGTTGCCTCTGATTAATACCCTCCTTGCCTGGTACGTGAGTTTTGGTGGGCGGCCCTCTCTTGCCAGATTTGTTGTGGTGCCATATTCTTTACATTTTTTTATAATGGATTTAATGGTGCTCTGTGGGATGTTCAAAGTTTCGGATATATTTTTATAACCCAACCCTGATCTGTACTTCTCCACAACTTTGTCCCTAACCTGTTTGTAGAGCTCCTTGTTCTTCATGGTGCCGCTTGCTTGGTGGTGTTGCAGACTCTGGGGCCTTTCAGACAGGTGTATACAGTCGTGGCCAAAGTTTTGTGAATGACACAAATATACATTTTCACAAAATCTGCTGCCTTAGTTTGTATGATGGAATTTGCATATACTCCAGAATGTCATGAAGAGTGATCAGATGAATTGCAATTAATTGCAAAGTCCCTCTTTGCCATGCAAATTAACTGAATCCCCAAAAAACATTTCCACTGCATTTCAGCCCTGTCACAAAAGGACCAGCTGACATCATGTCAGTGATTCTCTCGTTAACAAAGGTGTGAGTGTTGACGAGGAACAGGCTGGAGATCACTCTGTCATGCTGATTGAGTTCGAATAACAGACTGGAAGCTTCAAAAGGAGGGTGGTGCTTGGAATCATTGTTCTTCCTCTGTCAAGCATGGTTACCTGCAAGGAAACACATGCTGTCATCATTGATTTGCACAAAAAGGGCTTCAGTAAGATTGCACCTAAATCAACCATTTATCGGATCATCAAGATCTTCAAAGAGAGCGGTTCAATTGTTGTGAAGAAGGCTTAAGGGCACCCAAGAAAGTCCAGCAAGTGCCAGGACCGTCTCCTAAAGTTGATTCAGCTGCGGGATCGGGGCACCACTAGTACAGAGCTTGCTCAGGAATGGCAGCAGGCAGTCATTTCCTCTGATGAATCCCCTTTTCGATTGTTTGGGGCATCCGGAAAAAAGCTTGTCCGGAGAAGACAAGGTGAGCGCTACCATCAGTCCTGTGCCATGCCAACAGTAAAGCATCCTGAGACCATTCATGTGTGGGGTTGCTTCTCAGTCAAGGGAGTGGGCTCACTCACAATTTTGAATAAAGAATGGTACCAACACATCCTCCGAGAGCAACTTCCCCCAACCATCCAGAAACAGTTTGGTGACGAACAATGCATTTTCCAGCATGATGGAGCACCTTGCCATAAGGCAAAAGTGATAACTAAGTGGCTCGGGGAACAAAACATTGATATTTTGGGTCAATGGCCAGGAAACTCCTCAGACCTTAATCCCATTGAGCACTTGTGGTCAATCCTCAAGAGGCGGGTGGACAAAATAAAACCCCACAAATTCTGACAAACTCCAAGCATTGATTATGCAAGAATGGGCTGCCATCAGTCAGGATGTGGCCAAGAAGTTAATTGACAGCATGCCAGGGCGGATTGCGGAGGTCTTGAAAAAGAAGGGTCAACACTGCAAATATTGACTCTTTCATCAACTTCATGTAATTGTAAATAAAAGCTTTTGACTCTCATGAAATGCTTGTAATTATACTTCACTATTCGATAGTAACATCTGACAAAAATATCTAAAGACACTGAAGCAGCAAACTTTGTGGAAATTAATATTTGTGTCATTCTCAAAACTTTTGGCCACGACTGTATATACTGAGATCGTGTGACACTCAGATTGAACACAGGTGGACTTTATTTGACTAATTATGTGACTTCTGATGGTAATTGGTTGCACCAGATCTTATTTAGGGGCTTCATAGCATGGGGTGAATGCATATGCACTTTCCCTTTTCCATTTTTAATTATTAATTTTTTATTTCACTTCACCAATTTGGACTATTTTGTGTGTGTCCATTACATGAAATCCAAATAAAAATCCTTGTAAATTCCAGGTTGGAATGCAACAAAATAGGAAAAACGCCAAGGGGGCTGAATACTTTTGCAAGGCACTGTAAAGGTGAAATAAATCAAATAAATAAATAAAATGGTAGGCAACGAAAAGATGACTGGGAATAGAGTGGAGCATCCTATAGTAAGAACTGAAGGGTATGTACCAAGGAATGTGTAGGAGTATATAGTGTGTGTAAAGTAGTATGAAGAAGTAGGATGTATACGTCTCTTGGCAGACAACCTTTTTTTGTTGAAGAAGAAGACTGTGTGTGAAGAGGGAGAAATAAATGGGGAAAAAGCTGATGAGGGCATCAGCTTTTACAGTACATACCACTGTCTCCCTCTCTTCCCACCAATCATCTACTCCTTCTCTCCCTCTTTTTCTCTACCTGATCTCTCTCTCTCCCCCTCTTTTCTCTCTTGCCTTACTACATAGCACCACTTCACATCATCCTCCTCCTTCAGGATTCTTATTTTTTCACTTCACTGTTTGGTGCATCTTAAACATGGTATACAAAGTGACAGCAAAGTTGGTGGGAGCGGGAGGAAGGGAGAGGGTTGAATGGTTGAAGTTCACTTTGAAAACCTGGGAAACTTTTTACTCTGACTGACTGTGTGGGCCCCATATAGGAGTCATGTGCCTCACCTGCTTTAGCTAGTGACGTGGTTGAAATGTACTCAAATTTAAAGAAAGAAAAACAACAACAGTTGGCTGGAAAACTTTCAAAGAAAGGCTATAGTGATGACATGTACATAGGGCTTCTGCTACTGGACGGGGAGAGAGGGAGAGAGATTTTTGTCTGTGGCAGGCAGAGATGGGATGTGTGTTTTACTGTATTGGGGCAAAATATAGATTAACTGAAATAGATGATATTCCCATCTCCCTGATGCTGTGGGAGGGAGGCATGGCACACTGTATTGCTGTTTGTGTTACACGCGTTTAGAGTTTTGATATTCACACCCCCTATTCTCATGACATTTTTAGTTCCGATCCTAACAGCCCTCCCACGGCAGCTCAACCCACTGAACTGAACTGAACTGAGCTGAGGAAGGCAGGCAGGCAGAAGCTGGGAGGTCACCATTCTCAGCCTGACTATTGCTTCTTACAGAGAATATGATTATCATTACTGTATAATTATCATAGAGTAGAGTGCTACTCATTGAGATGATAGTAGTACATTGACGCACTAACAATTCTACTTGGAAATGTAATTCAAATCACTACATTCCAGTTCTTTCAATATGGTTACACCTGTGTCCTTAAGACTGTATGGCAGCTGTATACTACAGCTGACATAGCGACGGTTGTGAGAGCCTGTGAGAGTGTCTGTCTGTCTTTCCGACGGTGCAGTTAATTAATGAGAATGCATATTCATTCCTCCCAGCTGTCTGTCCTCAACCTGTTTTGCTCTCCTCTTTTTTCACTTCCCTCTCTTTTTAAAATTATTTTTCCATCTGATATTTTTAGGCCCTTTTATTCTCACAGAATTAAAATTTGGGCTGGCATCCTTAAAATTAACGGAAGATAAAAGGGATCCGGCACTATGTTAATATCTCTTTGAAGAGGCAGTCAAATTGCCAGTAGAATGCCTAGCCCTTTTTCCTCTCCTCCTGTGTTGAACATGTTGAGGAGAGGAGATACTGCAGACTCAGCGAGGCAACATAGTTCCCCATGGCTTATGTGGAACAGGTCTCACATCTCGCTCACACACACTCACTCACACAGTCTCTCTGTCTAGCTCTCTCTCAATTCAAATAATTTCATTGGGCTTTATTGGCATGGGAAACATATGTTAACATTGCCAAAGCAAGTGAAGTAGATAATAAACAAAAGTTAAATAAACAATAAAAAAGAACAGTAAACATTACAATCACAGCAGTTCCAAAATAATAAATACATTTCAAATGTCATATTATGTATATATACAGTGTTTTAACGATGTGCAAATGGTTAAAGTACAGAAGGGAAAATACAGTTGTAGTCGGAAGTTTACATACACTTAGGTTGGAGTCATTAAAACTCGTTTTTTCAACCACACCACAAATTTATTGTTAACAAACTATAGTTTTGGCAAGTCGGTTAGGACATCTACTTCGTGCATGACACAATTTTTCCAATAATTGTTTACAGACAGATTATTTCACTAATAATTCACTGTATCACAATTCCAGTAGGTCAGAAGTTTTCATACACTAAGTTGACTGTGCCTTTAACCTCTTAGGGATAAACGGCGCGCCAGCGGGCCGCTCCCGACACTACCCGGTGAAATGTAAGTCGCCAAATTCAAAATCCAAAAGTTTAATTATTAAACATTCATCAATATACAAGTGTTGCATAGTCATCAAAAGCTCTGATTCTTGGCAAAATCACAGCATTGTCAGATTTCAAAAAGGGTTTACGGCGAAAGCACAACATTTGATTGTTTGAGGATAGCACCTCTAATATTTATGCATTAGCATAAATTCATATCCAGCGCAGGTCACACAAAACCCATATAAGAGCTAAAATAAATCACTTACCTTACCTTATGCTGAGGGCATCCCAAGTGTCCAACGAAGACATCCAATGGTTCTTTTGTTAGAAAAAGTCATTTATTATATCCATAAATCTCCGTTTGGTTGGCACGTTATGTTCAGAAAATCCACCGTCGAGTCACCCGTTGTACAGTGAAGAGAAAGCGTTCAAATATACCTATCAACTTTGCCCAAACAAATCAAACATCATTTATTATTCATCCTTAGGTATCCTTTTATGAATATTAGCGATAATATTTCACTCGGATGATATCATAAACGATATAAAAGGAAAATAAAGTGGGGCGCGCTCACAATCTCGTGCCCGTGTAACTTTGTTGACATCTGTGGTCCCTTGACTATTTCCTCTTCCTTCCAGTTCTGCTCAGTGCTAAAGCCTCCAAACACTGTATAAAGACTGTTGACATCTAGTGGAAGCCATAGGTACTGCAACATAGGAGCTATTATACATGGATTTCAATAGAAAGTCTATGGAAAAGAGGAAATGTCACAACAACAAAAAAATTCTGGACAGAAATTCCTCGGGTTTTCGCCTGCTACAGTGGGGCAAAAAAGTATTTAGTCAGCCACCAATTGTGCAAGTTCTCCAACTTAAAAAGATGAGAGAGGCCTGTAATTTTCATCATAGGTACACTTCAACTATGACAGACGAAATGAGAAAAAGAAATCCAGAAAATCACATTGTAGGATTTTTAAT